>VZTH01016301.1:606734-658552 GCA_013397815.1 Aleadryas rufinucha
CCGAGGAGCTGTGGTAGGAGGAGAAGGATGAGAAGAGAGGGGGGAAAACTTGAGTTCATAATATAATTCTATGCAAGAGAAAATTATACTTGAGTAGAGAAAATACAGAATGCATGGCATAAGGTTTTGCATCCAAACTGCAGACCTATCAGCTTCATCCTGAAAAACTAAAATGATAATAACCTTAGTTTTTATTAAAACTATGTGAGGTTTTAAGGAATTTATACACAGATGCACAAAACAATTTAGCTTCTCTTTAAAAAGTAAGATGAAAGACTGAATGAGAATTGCAGTACTTCTCATTGTAAAAAATCACCATATTTCATTAAAATATGATTTTGCATTAAATTCTGTAATTATCAAGACTATTCTTTAAGTCATACTGCATTCAATCTAATTAGAAAGCTTAGATCTCACCTTTGTACTGAACTTTCAACTCTCTGATGCCAATTAGAAACTATTTTAAATGAATTTCCCAATTAAACTGACTCCTGTGATCAATTCTGACAGAAGATAAAACCCAGAATTTTCAGGGAGGGGGAAAAAAAAAAAAGGAAAAAAAGGGAGGCATAGAGATGTACAGCCTATCTGTATTTCTGAAAATATTTTGAATGGTTTTTACATCCTTATTATGATGACTAGCTCATCTCCTATGCCTGAAACATCCTCTCAGAAATAGCTTATATCGAATGTGTTTAAACTGCAATTAGTATTGTGTCATTATTCAGCACGTTTCCATTTGCAATAAATACCTTGTTTTATTATACTCTATATTTGGTTCTCATGTTATAAACTATCACATTAGATGAATTATAAATGTAAACTATTAACAGTTTAGATTCTTTTAAGCTGTTATCAATTTCAGGCTTTTGACAGCTTAAAGGAAATTCTGCAAACATACCTCCTCTCCTCTAGAAAACGGCTTCTATAAAGCCAAGAGCCACCTTACAATTAATAAATGGCTGTATTCCCCTTTTGTGGAGAACAAAATTAACTGAAGTTTCCCATATAAAAGACCATATAATTAACATTAGTAAAATGTGGCGAGATATTCCGACAGCCTAATTATATCAATGAGTCATCTAACTCCTGTTTGTATCAATTCAATTTATCTTCATTTCAATCAGTGCAGCCTGACGGATAGGTATCATTAGAGGTGACAAAGCCTCGCGCTGCAGAAAAGCGCAGGACAAGGCGATATCCCAGATAAGGCAGCCCGAGACCTCCTAACGCGGCGTAGCTGGAAATGACTCCTTGTATACACATCACTGCCTTCACTAAGGGTGTCTACAAGTTATCATTAGGCACATTCATTGTTAAAGACTAACCAGGTCAGTGTTTCTGATCAGGTTGCAAATTAGACCAATTGAAGTGTTCTTAACCTACAGACTGGTGTCAGTAAGGACCTAACGGTGCTGAAGCTACATAGTAATGTGCACGAGCACACCACCATTACTGCACATTTCATGCTGAACACAAACAGATTTAAGCAAAACGATTGGGGAGGGGTGTGTCTAGAGAATACAAATTACACATGCTGTTGTTTTAGTACAATTTTGATGCAAAACTATTGTTCATCGGCAAACATATTAACCAAAAGTGCAGACTTGGGCAATGAGAGCATTAGAGGTACAGATAAACATGTCATTATAAAGCCAAGGAACCAACATGCATTTCTATTTCAAATTATAATCCTGCTGGCTCTCAATATAATAGTTAAATAATAGTTTTCAGAAATACAAATGATGGCTAAATGAGGGGTTTATAGTCTGATCTAGCATGAGCATTATACTTGGCTGAAAAAGCTGATGTTGGGAAGGAGGGGGGAAGAGTAAAATCGTTTCACTTTCCACACTTACACTGTTTTTTCCTCCATTCTATTTTCCTGTATGAATTCTAGAGGCAAGGGTTGCATCCTGCCTGCTCCTGACAGTTGGGCATGGCACACTAGTCAAACCAAACCCCCAGACCACCAAAATATAGAAAATACCTGCATGAAGTTAGGCTTTTGTTTTTCATGTAATAAACCAGCATGCAAGGTATTCATCTGAAGCATGTAAGCTACCAGTGCTTCCCTGTTTGACTGCGACGCGTTGGATAAAATGGGCATTGTTTTTGATGGGCTATTAAAGGACTTTTATTTGGAGAACTTCCTCCCAGGTTGGACCTATGCAGATAGAACAGTTAATAGGTGTAGGGTTGAAAGTTGAAAGGATACAGCCAAAATAATCAGAAACATACAAGAAAAAAATCATGCAGGATGCACTAGGTTCTGTGATATAGCAATTCACTGAACAAATTTGGTATACAAATTTAGGAGTTTGGTGTTGCTTTAAAAAAAAAATATCCCCATCAGCAAACAAGAGAGATCTCCACACCAGTGTCAATCACGTATTTTCTAATCACTGCACAGAAGTAGGGAGGACATACAGAGAGCATGTCCATTAATCAATATGCAAAGAATACATTGTCTCAAGAGTATGTATTTATGGTTATAAGTTAAGATGATTATGCAGCATGAATTTCTGAGCTGGGAAACTCTTTATCAGCTAACAAACGGGAAGCAAACCTCAATTTAGAGCCATGTGCAGTCATGTCCTTAAAGGCTACTTTAAGAATTCAAGTAGAATTAAGCTGAAATGAGTGACAAGGTGGAGAGGACATGGGACATTGCATGACAAGCAGTGACCAGCTGGAGCATTTCAGGTCAGCTGATAAGCAAACAGTGTAAATTGTCTGACCTGGGTCATTACAACTGATAAATGCAAGGAAGTAATAACCTTGTACGTGCATTCAAAGCTGTCCTGGGGTTACCGTAACACTCTGGGTTGGTTTCTATTGGGTGGACAAGGACTACACAGAACAGCCCAGCACGACCCACAGGAGGAGCCTCTCAACTGGTATTCAAACCCTCAAGATGAGTTTGGACCATGCTGGAGCAGATTAGATTTGGAGACATCAAGAAGGGCTTCTAGTATTCACTCCACACCCACAAACTGGTGAGTAATACCAATTTTTCCCTCTACAGCACTCTCTTTGTACAAGCACACTCACTGCAAGTTTAAAAAAATGGAACAACCACAACTCCAAGTAAAACACAGAAGAGAAGAAGAAGGAAATTAGAAAGTGTCTTGTTAATTAAAAAAATAATTAAGTAAAAGCTTTTCAGACAACCTGACTCAAATTCTGAATGAGCTGCTTCGCAGTTTAGAGAGTCCAAGCCAGATGATGGTTACAAGCTCAAAACAAGTGTTATTACAGACTACTATCTAGACATGGGCCAAACTAAACAAGGCTTTGAAGATCTCCAGACAGTGCTCTGAATGGAAACCCGATCCAAATTCTACCACTTGTTCTCATCCCAAATTCAACTCAAAACCAGAAAAACCTGGATGTTTTAACATGCACTTCTACATTTTTTATTCAGAATACAGTGAGCACAAATACCCACAAGCCAAAATAAACCAGTGAGCCAGGATCTTGAAAAGTAACCTGAAAAGTGAAATAAAGATTGGGATGGATCTTTTTTGAAGCAGTTTTCCAGAAAAAGACTACACACACACACACACGCACATGCTGGATTATCTGTCTACAGACTGTGTGTGCAGTCAACTGCTATTACATACCTGCACATGTAACAGCAGATGTCAGTGGCTCTTACATAATAAAACTTATTTCAGCCTTATTTTTCATGTGTTTACAACCTGGCCTCTAACTTTTGGTCTGGAGTGAAATATAGCTGTGCAGCATCTGTTTCCAGAAATATTCAATTATTATTTAAAATATTTAATAAATTAAAATTAATATGCTTGGGGCTTTTCAGAGAAACCTGCGCTCTCTGTGGTGAGGTGGGGCTCTCAAAGTGTTCAGAAAACTGGCATAACCTGGATTACAACCCTTTTTCTGTGGAGAAGAGAGGCAGTACCACTCCCTCACATCATCCCCGAGTGCTGAGCTGGATGGACTGTCTCCCAGTAAAGACACAGTTCTTGGCATTTCTGCTGACGCTGTTTCTGCACACAGGAAGCATGGAGGCACTCTAGAGCTAGAAGCTGTCCAACAGCAAAGGATCTAAGTGACAATTCTCCTTGAGAGGATGGCATTGCCAAAGGTCCTTCCTTCCTCTTTAAGCCACCTTCTCAAGATGTGAGAATTTTCTCATCTTAAAGAAACTTATCTTCACAACACTTCTGTCAGGCAGGGAAGGCCACTATCCTTAATTTACAGAAAGGACACGACATGGGGAAAACCATGTCATTACTTCATTTGCCATCAGTGGGGCAGGATCCTGAACCATATCTGGAGCTAACCTCCCAGGAGCCATTCTGTGAAAGTAATTATGTGTCTGACCTCAAACAAATAGTAGGAACCCACTGTTTAAAAATTCATTCTGTCTCTTCTTCTCTTATCATGGAAATAACAAGGTATAACGAGACTCAGCCATGGGCAGCTGAATGCAGTTATTTCTGCAGAGAAGATAAAGCTTTGAACCTTAACTGATGTGTAATAGTTAAATATGGTCACAACCCCAGTCGCTATCCCAGAACAACCTAATGTCCCCTTTCTTCCCATTTCCTCCCTCCCCCAAAAGTCCAGTTGGTCTGAGGGGATAGAGATTAATGATATTCATACTAGAATAACAGCTAGGGGGAAAAAGCTAGCAAATATATTACAGGACCCAAATTACAGTAGTAAGAAAATACATTGTGCTGTGATGTAGAGATATAAATGAATTAATCCTGACATCTGTTTCTATTGCAAAGGAATTAGTCATAGTTTGAAGCTGACCTTGCAAGAAGCATGCAAGGTGATCAACTAAAAATGGATAGTGGTGCCCTCCCATGTTATGGAGATAATACTCTTCAACCTTCCAAATCACACACTACAGGGTGTTCAACAAAGGTCACCCCACTTTGTACACTGAAACTAAGAGCTACTGGACAGTCTGTGCATTTGATCCAGCACAGATCATCCAAAGGTCAGACAGGTACCCTGAGTCCCAGCTCAGCTACAGACTGTAGCAGGAGCCCAGTAGATTGCCAGACAGTCAGTTTTTCCTCTAAATTTTGATTTTTTTTTTCCTGAGCTTAGAAGAATGTTTTATCTGCAACTGCAACAACGTGCAAGAGATTACCATCACAAAAGCTATTTTCATCTGGTCAGGTGGCTTTTTTTTCACAACACACCATGGTGCTTCCTGGCATTAAGACACTTGTCATATCATCTTTGTGGCATATTTCCAGACTTAACAACCAAATCTTCATGCACAAGTTTGGACCAATACTTAAAAGGCAAACAAAGGCAGTGATCCTAGCAGGTTACAATGCTCTTGCCATATGCTTCCCTTCAGGCTCACATTTTCTGCAAGACGTGAACTAGTGTCAGTAAGCTAGAACTGCTGATTGCATGCTAAGATTAATACACGTATTGAGGAACTTTGTGCCTCCATAGTGTTTCACTAATATTTTTAAAGAAAATACATTAGCATGGAGGGAAATGTGGTTCCTGCATAAACAGAAGAGCTATTTTTCAGAAAGACTCTAGAATCAGACACACATTGCATGCTTGAAAAATAAACTCACACTCAATAGGCTTTTCTTAGTGAGCCCCAATGTCTTAAAAGGACAAAGAAATCCTGGTTTTAATGAACTCTCTAAGTAAGTTTTTACATAATATATTTTAAAAAAGTGAATAAACCTGTTTTAACGTGATAGCTTCCGTAGGGCTCAAGAGACATTCTATTGTGTCGGCGGATTAACTCTATTCACCAAGAAGAGGATACCAACATGTTCCATTATGCCCAACAACTGCAGAGATCTGCACGGATGAATGCTGTGCTTACACGTGTGTGCTGAGTCATCAAATGCCCTTTCCAGAAAGAACTCATATCTCCAACTTCCAGCCTTTGCTGTGCAGGTTACTCAAGGCCTCGTTGCTGCAAAACCGAGTCACCCTAGTGGAGACTCCTTACTCAAAGGGTGTTCACAGCCCGTGGGCTCTGCTGGAGGAAACAACCACAGTGCAGGAGACAACCACACTGCTGCCTGCCCTGCACCAACACCACATGCTAATAAAACCTCAAGCACTGGCATCCAATCTGAACTGCCACACCCTTCCGACCTCTTACAGCTCAGAAACATGGGGGAAGCCCCTTCTCCACGGAGTGGGATGGGAGCCCTCAAGCAGATCCATGGGGTTGAGGGCAGCCAGCAGCCATGTTTTAAGGAGTCCAAGTTAGATGCACTGGATGATCTACACTGCAGCCCAGCACTTGCCTGACAGCTCTGCTTTTGGTTAAACCGCATTTTTTGGTTTGCAAATGTGGGAAGTGGGAATACTTCGGGTGAAACCTGGCCCCAACTAAGAATGAGAAGCTTTGCAACCCATTTTCCCTGAGGGCAGCATTTTGCACACTTTAAGTCAACACCAGGCAGAACACTAAGTAAAGGATTCCTCTTTGCATTTCACAGAAGAAGGAATTAAAATACTGGAGGCTATCAAAAAGGAGAACAACTTCATTTTCTTGTGCCTTCACTAACAACTGAATTTAAAAACAATTAGAACCCCTGAAAAAAAAGAAATTAAATAAAAAAATTCTAGCATTTCAAGAGATTAGTCTCATACTATACATAGCAGAGTTGCCCCCAGCCTGAGATTTTGTCAACAATTCTTGATATTTGGTCTAATTAGCTTCTGAGCTTCACTTTCTGCTTCCTTGGTGTGAGCAAAAGAAAATCTTTTTTTTTTTTACAGATGGGGTTTTAAGAGGAAGCTGTTGATTTCAATCAGTCTTAGACCTTTACCCTGTAATATGGTCCTCAACGCAAAGCCTTGTGTCCTTCTATTTACGTAACAGACTCCCATGCTATGGGCCCCACAGAAGGCTCAAATATCCACAAAGAAAATACCTACGAATGACTCTTCCTACAGCTGATCTGGTAGAAATCCTTCCACCTGCAAAGACATGCTTTTGTGCACTGTCTCACTCTGAGATGGGCTGTGTGAAACCACAAAAATGCAGCTCCAACAGCACAAGCTCCATCTGCACTATGGAGACTATTAAGGCTAATCCAGCATTCCTAGACTGTGGTGCGAGACATTCCCAGTATAGACCTGCTCCAGCAGCACTCTGCCAGTGAGTTAAGTACTCTAAAACCATAACTCGTCTCGTATTTCTCCCGGCAGCCGCGCCAGGTCAGGCGATCCCGGCTGCTCTCCCGTGTCTTGCCCTCGCCTGCATCTTGGCCGCGCAGCTGGCGGCCAACACACACGGTGAGCCGGACAGTGGGACTGACCCCAGCCAGGGCCATCAGCCTGAGTGCTTTCAGAGTGATTATTTTTAACTCAGACCCTTTCTCTGATTTGGTCTCCCAACCCCAGCAGTACAGATGAGAGGATGGTTTATAACCCACTTGAGTGGGTCCAACCATGGGCAACAGCCCAGGTCTGCAGGTCTCTGGAGTTCACATCATGGCTCATCTGATCCCACAGGGAAACAGTTTGGGAAGGTAAATCCACGCATTGAAAGAAAAAAAAAGATAAAGAAGAAAAAAAGAAGCCCTTCTCTGCCAAGTTATCTGTCCACTACAGCTTTCTGAGTCAGCTGACAGGAGTCAGAAACACCAGCACTGGGTAGGGAGAAATGCAGCAGAGCCATGGTGAGACCATTCCCTTCAGCTGCTTCAGTCTGATGCTGTATCAGCCAGAGTGCAAAACCATATCCCAGAGACAATCTGCTTGGGGGGGTGACTGCTGAAGCTGGCATGGGCACTGAAAGAAATGCTTGTCAAACTATACCCTTGGAGCACACACAATTTAAACTGGAGAAAGCAAGCTTTAGCCAGCATGGCTTCACAACGTTTTGCCCTCCAGTGAGCAAAATCAACCATATCATCAAAAGCACAGTTTTGCTGGCATAATTGCATTTATGGAATCACCAGGGATTTAGCCTGAACAGTTACAGCAGTGTGAAAAAAAAAAACAAACCCAAACCAAACATACACTTCATCAATATCCTTGACCAATGTAGCTGTGCTGGCAAAACTCTTCAGAGCAGACCTGGCCTGTATTATTATCACAACTCATATCAGAAAAAGTATTTTTCTCCTGTTTAGTTTAAGCTCTGCAGTTCATGCAATAGAAACCAACTTATTTTCACTTCTGCTTATATTCAATCCCCATTTTTTACAGCTTTGCAGACCTGACAGATTTCAAATACTGCAGGAAGGAGTTTAAAACCAACTGCCTTCCCCTTGAATAGGCTTTGTAGATACAATTTTTCATAAAAAGGAGAGGGAATCCTGCCTGTGAAAAACTTTTGCTAATAACAGGAACTCTCCTTACCAAGCAAGCAGTCAGGCTTCCAAAACCAATATAAGTAGAAGTAGCTGCTGGCTAGCAAAGGTGTACCTGCAGCCATACATGAACACCCTAATTTAGCCCCCCACAATTAGCAACTCTGTCTCCCAGCCAATGCTGATTGGCAGACCCCTGCTAGGATTATGAAAATAGAAAGTGTCTCTTCAGATGTTGCTGGGAAAATCGCTTTGGGAGAGACCAGTCACAGCTGGTGGGCTGCAAGGCGAGGAATGAGCAGAGGTAAATGTGTGGGGATGATGCCCATCACAAGAACAAGCACAGGAGGTAACAGCCACTAGCTGGACTACAGACAGGTGTGTTGTCACCTGGAGGGACATGCTTACTGGGTGACTGAGACTGTGCCATACCCTCACACTAAAATTCAAATAAATCGCTCCTACAAGCTTCTTCCTTTATGGCTGCTGCTGAAGAGATGGAGCAAGCTCAGCCTGTGGTTGCTGAGCCCCTCCTCACTCCTCACTCATCAGTGTGAGCACACTGATGTGTGTGAGCACACATCAGTGTGCTCACACTGACACCACAGCAGCCCCCTCACTGCCCTGCCAATATCCACACACCCCTGAGCAGGTGCCCCAACCTTTGCTGCCTGCCCCAGAACGTGGAGGCTCCACAGAGAGTTTCCAGGTTCAGTGAGTGCTTTGGTGCCTTTTGGCTGGCAAAGGACAGAGCCCCACAGCTGCCCCAGTCCCAAACAGGGGCACCAGCCCTGCAGCCCCCTCCAGCTGCCATCTAAAGGGCAAACTCTGGGAAATGCTCCATACAGAAACAACTGCAGTATCTCGCTCCCTTGAACTTTTTGTGCCTTTCTTTGTCCCAGTTACTGGGGGAATTCACATGAGAAAAGCAACTCTACTGCAAGTTTGAAAACCAAAGGTCTTAAAGAGCTAAAATGGGCAATAGAAAATGCATGCAGGTTTAAGATTACCTCTCCATCATTTTACAACTGCAAAATGCTAAGGAAGAACTCTTTCTGCTCTGCAGCTGGCAAACCCATAGTTAAGGGCAAGACCGCTTGGTGTGTGGCTTTTTTTTTCCTTGCCTTTTTTTTCCCTTTTTTAAATCACTTCTCTGCTGCAGAGGAGCCTGAATTCAGAGAGTGCTGGGTACCTCTACAAAGCACAGGCTCCATTTACCAGTATGGGGAAAAAGAGAGAAAAGGATTCTGTTAGGTTTCTTGAAAGCATCTGTGTTTTTACTAAGCAACTCAAATAATATTAATTAAACACCCTGTAGAGAAGAGAATATCAGCTCTAACTCAGTACCTCCAGCAATTCACACGAGGTTGATTTAAGAGGTTGTCACTTGTACCACTCTCCCAGGGGCTGATACCCTCACCAAGATGGAAGAAGACAACATGCCCATGTATGAACTGCTGCAGTCTGCTCCCCGACATGCTCACAGTGGTTTAAGGTCATCACCAGAGTAAGCACCCATCCTGCTCCACATTTCCTCCTGCTTGATGGAGGGCCAGGGCAGGCAGCTCCAGTGCCAGCTCCTGGGTCAAGGCCCTGCAACTCATGGTTTGCACTCCCTGCAGTGTCTGCAAATTACATGACTATCTATCCTTCCTGGCTGGAAATTGCCAACAATTTGGGGCTTTCCTTTCTGTAAGTTAGCCCAGTAGCTTTTTAACCATATTGTTTAAGTGCTCCCCACAAGACCATCCTACAAATCTGCAGCGAGAGCTACTACATCACCTACAGGCACCGGGCTGCAGCGTGGACCTTCAACCAGCAAATCCTCTGGGCCTTGTTATTTGTCCAAGACAAACAATCAATGATGGTGGCTTAAAACTACTGGACCACTTAAAACTACATCATCTGACCCCAAATGGCCATTTTTGGGACTAATTTGCCACCTCTGTGTCTCAGATATGGAGACAGTTGTTGGAATGGGGGAGCAGGGCGGTGCCCGGGCAGTTGTGTGTGAGCTGGGGTGACATCCACTGGCACTGCAGAGCAGAAGGACAGGCTCGGAGGCCTCAGACACATTGACTGCCTCTCGTGCCCCTGTCCTGGGCTGCTCTAATACAAACCAGGCACAACTTCCACACACATTGTGACTGCTCCATGCAGAACTAACACAGCAGCTCCCAAGCACTGCAATACCAGGCTCCACTTTTATGAAGAAAATGGACTCAACTAGCTCCTTGCCTCTTCCATACCTCCTTCCTCATGCAACACCATTGTTACCACTATGAAAGAGGACAAGCCATGTGAACAACTCAAAACCTTCCCATGGCCCTATTTGGATGATGAATGTTTTCCTAACGTGAGGAGCTACTCCAGAAGCAGATATATTACCTAAAGCTGGAGGATGATGGCCACAACCAGCCCTTGTGCCCAGTCAGGGAGCTCTCCAGGGGCAGCACTTCTGGGAAGCATTCCTCCAGCCCAGACTCTGCTAACAGTGGTTTCTCTCCCTGCTGTGCATCTCTCTTGTGGCCACACAGGCAAAGCCAAGACACAGTCCAGTCTTGGCTCCTTTTATTTTTGCTCTCTTGGCACTTCTGTGCTGGCTGGGCACTACCAGCAGGGGAGTTTTCTTTCAAGGCACCATCACAGCAGCCCTGGCATCCCAGAATAGCTGCACAGATGACATCCTGACTCAGCCCAGATGGATGTGTGCAGGAGAACTGACAGTCAAAGCTGATGCAGAAATACAGGAAGTCTGAAGAAAAATATTCTAGACTGCCACAGCTTGCTTTCCAGAGCGTAAATACATGTTTAATGCATCCTTGGATTTGCCAGGAGGGCTGCAAAGGAGATTTCAATGACCCTGGTCTAAAAAACCATGGTGGTAGAGACAAAGCTATGCTCTCGGCATGCTCACCAGAAGCTGGTAACAGAATTGGGAGGATTTGCAAGCCCTCATCCAATTTTAGCATCTACCCACCCCAGCACATGCAGAACTGGATTAGTTCTTCCAGCTGACCCCAGTGGGGTGGGGTGTTTTGCCATACTTGATGCTGCTGTCACAGCCACCACATCCTTTTAACTACACAGGCACAGCAGGATATGGCAAAGTGGTCCAGCAGGGATGACTCCTTTCTCCCCTCACTGTCTTCTCCTTCCCTCCTTCCACTTGTGGCCATAACTTCAGTCACTGGGGGAGTTGTCACCAGCGTGATGTTGACTTCTGGTTTTGGGACTAGCTCATGGGAGTCTGACAGGACCCTGCAGCTTCCAGCAAAGGGGCACCTCTCCAGTCACAGGCCTTGCCCACCAGAAGTTAAATTTAAAAAAAGAAACCTAAACACAAAACCCACCCGAAAAGAATCACTAACTGAATGAACCATCCCAATAAAGCCAAAATTAGATCATTAAGTGAGGCCCTTTCCCCAGATGATGGAAAGTGGATGGAAGTGATAAGGAAATTCTCCAACTCATCTACTGATCTGCAGAGGAGGAAGTGGCCTCTGTAGCCATTAGATACCCACACTGATAAAGTTAATCCAGTAGACAGTCCCACTATTCAGAGAAAAGCTACCATCAAGCAAGATGATGACTATTCCCATTCATAATTTCTACCAGCCTGAAAGGATTTATGCACAAACACCTTTCAAACATGAGTATTGGACCTACTTAAACTAATGAGCCATAAGCCAATAGCTGGCTAAGAGGACACTAACCCAAGAACTCAATTAAAATTAAATCAAGAATTATGCATAGAAAAATATGGTCAGTAGATGTCCAGAACGGTGAGCTGAGACCTACCAAGACAGTGTTTCCATGCCCCAACTCTGGCTCTAGGACATGGAGCTACTTTAACACTTACAACCTCTTCTACAAACTTATTCAAGATGCTCAATGGCCAAAGTGTTACTGAGTGGAAGGAAAGGAAAACCTTTTGCCTAACAAAACTTTGCACCAATACTGCACTCAAACCCAAGTTTCAATTCCAATCCTAACATGTGCTTAAATGCAAGACCTGTGAGTGCCAGGAGACCACTGTACAACACTGCACAAGTTTTTCACTGAAGCTCAGAGCCTATTCTAGTGCCAGGGTAGAAACAGCAATTATTGCGAGAGGACTGCTCCATGCACACAGTCCCACTGATCTCCCAACGTAATGCAGGAAAATGCATCCAGGATCCATCTGTCCATCAGAAAGTAAAACCAAACAACATCTAATTATTAAAAATGGTCAATAACAAGTGCTCCACCAACATTTTTTAATTTGTTATAAGTAAGTATCTCCACAAACTTATAAACTTAGGAGAGCAGCTAAAATTCACTCTAAGCAATTGCTTTGGCTTGAGGAATGATTCTCCCGCCTCCAGAAATGAAATTTGCCTTATTATAAAAACAGCACATAAGCCTCAAAATCAAATTAATAGTTTTTTGGGTAAATGCTGTGGTCATCTGCACAGCAACTAACACACTGTCAGCTGAGCTGAAGTGATTATTTGTGAGAGAAGCAATAAGTACTTTTATCAGCAACCACATATATGAAGTAAACAAATGCAGAGTCTCTGTATTCTGGGTTTTTTCCTCCTTTCTTTTGACAATGGACATTTATGCATACACATGCAATAGAGGACAAACACAAGCTCATGCTCACCATTCACTTTGTAAAGTGCTGCGTACTGTATATCAAGTTCTGAATTTTAAAAGAAAATACTGGTTAAAATCTTCTACATATTATTTTATTAAACATGCCAGATCCCTTCATGGTTTTGGATGTGGGTGTGGATATCTACAAATGACTCACCACTGCTGGCCTGGAAGCCCAGGCATGCAGGGATGGACCAGCAGGGATGAGCAGGAGGTCCTTCCCCGCACAAGGAAGCCTTCCACAGTCTCCCACTCACACCCTCAAAATGTCAGTTCCAAAGCACCTGCCTTTTGCCAAGTTAAATCAGACACCAGTTTTCCAGAATCCAGTATCTGTTTTTGAGGCAAGGTCTGAATGAACCAGGCAGATAAAAATTAAAGTGTAGTAAGTGTATCAGGAGGTTGTCAATCCAAACCATGCATCACTGGCAGGATGGCTTGTGGCTTGGAAGATGAGGTCCTACAGAAAGCAGGAGAAAAAATGAAGATGTGCTACTTTTAAACAACTTTATTTCCTGTCAATATCCAGCTACTGGTGAGATGTATTTTCAGATGTGGGATGTCACGAGTACCCCAAATTCCCATTTCCTAAAGCACATCCATGGGGCAACATCAGACTGCCTTGCCAGGGCTGACTATTCTCCTCAGAGATCATGGAGCAAATTCGCAGTAGGTTTAAAATTAGTCACACTCTGTGTGGCCAATGATATAGTTTATTTTTGGCAGCAGTGTGATACTCACAAGCATTACTTAATTCAATTGCCTAGGTAGACGAACTCAGGCATGGAGTGAGGTGGGCTCTGGTCCAAGGTCATGCAGACAGTTGGTGCAGCATAATTCTGAGACGCCTTTTAATTACTGAAGCCACTTGTGACTTGCTGAAGCCCCTGACTCGAGTAGCTGGGGGCTCAGGAAGGGGCTGCCTATCTGCTCTGCTTGTGCTCCGCTGAGGAGACTCATCCCATGATATTAAGTAGGATTCAAGCACAAGCCACTGCTGTCCTACATTAGCTTCCCTCCATGCCTCTTCCCCTGGAAAAGACACAGGGGGAAAGAAGGAGCCTTAATGATGCCCAGGGGGTGCCAATAAGTTTAACTACAGAGAGTCATTTTTGTTAATGGAATTCTGGCTGATGCAGTTTGAGTAAGGAGGATGAGAGAATCTTTCACTGTGTTTTTCTAAAGCAAATATTTGGCGCTTTCATCTTCCAGTGCTTTAACATGCAATCTGTCACCAGAAAAACCCGTTTACGTGGGAGTTCATGGAAAATATATCATGTTTCAGATGGCAATTGAAGAACGGGGGGTATCCATTGTACTGCTCAGAAACGTAATTGGTGGAAACCGGGTTGCAAACCACGTGACTAGTTATTATCCCATCTGCAGGTGTGACAACACCACAGCTTAATATTGATGTTTCACCCTTTACTTGCCACCACCATCTTCCTGTCCATTATATAAGCTGGGGCAAAGGGTCACAAAAGAGTTTCCATCATCACCTGTCCAAGGGTCCTCATCAACTTCCACCCATTTCATAAACCACCCTGATTCCCCAGTGCACTCCACAGCTCTCCAGAGTGCCAACCTCATGCTGTCATCTACCTGGAGCACCTCACACACATGTCAGCAATTCACACCACCAGTAATAAAACCAGGCAAAGAATTCTACAACCAAGCACACTTCTCCAAGGCTTTGTTTTTCCTGGCTGGGAACACCAAGAATATCATGCACATATTTGAGCTGCTCCACCTAGTCATTATCCCAAGAGAAAAAGGACAGCCACACTTCTGGTACGTAGAGCCACACAACCAGTACAAACACAAGCTCTTCTTGGCCGAGCTGCCTGGAGATTGCCGTGATTTGCAACTGACCCATCGCCAGCCAGCTCCGTTTCTTGACCACCCTGGTTGTGGCTCCCATTCTCCGTCTGCTTTTGGCACAGCGACAGCAGAGGCTGGGGTTTTTGTCAGGTTCCCTCCCCCTCCTCTTTCGCTTTGTGCTTGGCCAAACTCCTGCCTTCCTCTCTGCCCATTAACACGCAGCATCAATGGGAGCGAGCGGAAGGAGGTCACCGAGCACTTGGCGGCCGCTCCGTGCAGTCGCTGGGCGCAGAGGCCGCATGGAAACGCTTCCAGTGCGGTGGGACGGCGTTATGGTGGCACCGGGGACAGAGAGAGGGCTGGCTGCACCTTGGCCATCGCCAATCTACTAATGCAGCGTGGAAAATCACTGGAGTCACTTGGTGACACACAAACAAACCAAGTGATTTATTATTTTTCCCCTTGCCTTTACCACCCAGCTAAAAAAAGGTCAAAAAAAACTCCTTGTACAAACTCAAGAGTTTTCTTCACAAAACTCACGCTGTCCTACTTGCAGCTGACTAATTTCTTTTGTAGTGGATTTAACACTTGACCAAAGCTAGCTCTTAGAGTGGATCTGCAACAGGCTGTTACGCAGAATTTGGTGGTTGTACGATTACGAATAATCTATAGGGGTTTTCCACTTGCATTTTCAGATAACGGAGGACGCTTTTGCACCTCAGCTGCACAGAGACCAACCATTTCTATTACTGAAAGTACAAGGTTAAGTGACACACCCGAAGTCAAAAAGGGCAACAACCTCCTTGATTTACAGTCTGCTGTTTTAATACTCAAGACAATCCTTTCCAACTTGCAACATTTCCATTTTCAGATGGAAAATTGCTTCCCTCTTACAAAAGAGAAATCAGAAACAACATTAAATCAGCTGCTGTTGTTTTCTTTATTCTCCTTTATTCGCCTCTGCTTTTCTTCCTGTTGCTTGACTTATACACTGGGATTAATTATCTAAATTTCTTGCTCAGCTGAAGTTGCAGGTCTCCAGTCATTACAAAGAGAGGAATTAAGATTACAAAGGAATTTACCTGCTGGAAACTGCCATTACCTTCCCAAGCAGAGCAGAGAGCAGTTTTGTACCACACTCATTCAAGCATGTCCAGCCCACTGTGACACACTGTTGCTCAGTCACTCTGCTCTGGGAATAAGGCACTCAGTGGTTTTCCATCTCCTGCCACTGTCACCTAAATCCCCCCTCTCCCTAATCCAAACCAAACCTTCTTATCCAGGGTTCTTATTCCCTGCTCTGGACAGCAACAAATCTTAAACTACGCAAGGCAGAAAAGTTGTTTTATTCTATGATTTCCTATCTGGCTGTCTCCACGGTGGCTCTGGGGTTTCCACAAGCCCTGGGGACATGTTGCTGCTTGAGCACAGCCATGTGCACCATGCACCCACGTGCTGACCGGGGACATCTGCACCAACATCCCACCCAGGGGCTGGGCTGGGCTCTGGACTCATGGTGCACCGTCCAGTCTGGCTGTGCTGCTGCTTGCTGTCATCACTGCTGGATTTCTCATCTCTTTCTAAGCTGGAAATATATCTCCAAAAAGAATCAGGGGGGTCATCCCAGCCACATCCACAAACAGCGCTGTGTTCACTGGCAAGAAGGAAATCAAAACATCTGCTCTCCTTCTCCCAGCCAGCAACCAACTTACTTCTACTTTCAAGCCATGTTTATCCTTCCCTGACCAGGAGTACCCAACAGCTTTTTCCTGCCTGCTGTGAGAAGCAGGTTTCTCACCTGTCACTTCAGCTTGTTGTAAGCAGAAGCCTGATCTGAAAGCCACCGGCAGCGATGACACGCTCAAACCAGCGTCTACTGATTGAAGGCCCTTGTCATCACCCTTGACCCCAATCCTGTAGATCATACTAAATCCGGTATTATCTCCCCGTAAACTTTGTTTTCCTGAGAGGTGAAAGACTGACACCAGAGCCTGGACCCGAGGGGCTGAGTGAAGAGCCTGTCAGGCAGAAGGTGGCTGGAGACTGGAGTGCAGGATGAAGAGGCTGAGATGCCGCTGACACTCTCTCTCATCCCTCCCTCTCTCTCCTTTTAAGAAGAACATTTTTAGGGATTAAAATTAAACTTAATAATAATTAAGAACTCATACTTTGTGAAAGAAAAATAAGTCTGGTGTGAACTAAATGTTCTCTTTTGTCCTTCACTGGAAAAGTGAAATTGGTACTGGATTCAATAAAGCCTTTTTGCAAGTGCATCTCACACCTTTGAGGTAAGGCACAGCTGTGACACCATTCCAGAGAGCCAGATGTGATGCATTTCCTCTCTTTGGGTTATGTGCCACTGCCCACCACAGCTGGGGTGGACTTCTCTCCAAGATAGGCACGTAAGTCCCATCCTCACCGAGCTACTTACAGGCACCAAGAGATGCACTCTTCCAATCTCACCTGACTACTCTCTGAGAGACCTGGGTGGGTTAAAAGCAAGACACAAGAAATTGTTTCCATGTGGAAACAACTTTGCCTCTACTACTCTCCCAAACATGAAGTTTTAAATAGGCCTTGGGTAGAAATGACAGCACGCCTGAAGGTGAGGTCTGTATAGAACATGCCCAAGAACAGGATAAGCAGGGGGAAAGAAAAAACCTTAGGCTCATATGTTGCTTCTTAGCAGAAACATAGAGCTTTAGTAAATTATTGCCTGCAAAGATTCACAAACTCATAAAAGGTCCTCTTGAAATGTCTAAACAACAGTCCAACACGGAAAAACAAGCTGTTGAAGTGCTATGTAGAAGTGAGGTCATAGTTATATTATTGGACCTGAAAAATGGAAAAGTCATTGTATGACTAAAGGATTAGGAGTGGGCCCAGTAAGTGCTGAACTTTGTATCCTGGTTTATGAAGAACCATCTCGACCAGGAAAGCCACACATCTGAGGTGGGGGATTATAGTCTTAATCTGTTCAGCAACAAAACCAGCAATAATAACCTGACAGGAGAGAATTGCCATCACACAAAAATTCATGCTTGGGAAACGACGGGTCCTATTTAAAAACTATTTTATGATTTAAAAGAATCACACATTTTTTCAGGTTTATGAGATTTCATTGTATGAGTTTAAGAGACTTGGATTGGACCTGTTAATTCCATATAAGTCATGTCTTCTATAAAATAGCTGGTATGTCAGCAATGTGCTCTGGTTTAGCTATGTCTGGCGAGATTTCACATACTGCACTTATTTAAAAAAAAAAAAAGGCAAGCATGCCACCCCCAGCAGTTTATAGAACATGCTGTGGAAAATCCAGGAGCAGTATCATTCCATAAACACATTTAATACTCATACACATTATATATACACGTATAGACACATATACACACACAATGAGGAGGATAATTAGGCGATAAATTGTGGAAACATGATAAATTGCATTTATCTGGCACCTTTGATTGCTTCATCTGTTCTCTCCTCACTAATCCATCTCTGTGGAGACTGGTTTCGAAGATTAAAAATCCCTGAGAAGTTTAGAAAACAGCCGTATTTTTTTTTTAATTAGCCTTGAAAGATTCGCCTGCTTACCACTATAATTCTGTACACTTTATTTCATCCAACAGTATTCTTGATCCAACATGCAGAATGAGGAATACTCACTGCTGGCTCAGACTGGCAAAAACACCATGTAATATGGATAGGAACTTTATACCCTATGGTGCAGGGAATCTTCTTTTTTCTAGTCATACATTGCACATAACCCACGGTCATTATGTCAAGAGAGATTTTATTCAATGTTTAACTTGGTAAACAGAGATAGTGCTGAAAAGAACTTTACATTTTACATGAGCTCAACTTATGAGTAGCAGGACAATAAGAACATTGCTGATTTGTCCAAAAGTGAGTGTTCATCAAACTGCCCTCCTCTGAATTAATCCCAGCGAGACAGGTTTGTTATCAGAAATAACCCACTCTTAGGCTATTAGAGGTGTACTGCTTTGCCTCCTGTCTCAGGACACACCCTACTATTGTCATTATTAAAACATGTTTAATGACCTAAACACAATTACTTAGAGTGACTTGCCTTTAAATCTGTATTGATAACTAAACAAAAGGAGTGAATGTTCCATTTTCTACTGTATTTACTTACTTGGCAGTATTTGCACAACTGATTTACCAACCTTAATGCTATGTGCAGAGACGTATTTACCATCTGATTGGGAAGCAGCAGGGAAATGTGAAGGCTGAGAGGGAGCAGGGGCACACCCTTTTCACGCAGCGGCAGCCGCGCTGCTTGGCAGGAGCAGACCCATTTGGACAGGCTGGAATTCCTGCCAGACCATCAGTCTATTTTTATAAAAGCCACAAGTTTGTTTATCAGCTATGGTCATGAAGTCACCACCTACTGAAAGCTTTTGAGAAGCCAGCGTGAAATGAGCTTCATCCTCATAGTTCCTGTTAGAACAGCCTCAATCTCACAAATAACTAGAGGTGGGCCAGGTCCAAGCCCCTAAGAAATTACTGTACGACCATCTCAGTGGGTTCACCCCTTGCTAAAGCCAGCAGTGGGTCTGAGCATGTCAGCTCCACATCAGCAATCCCCTCCCTAAATAAAAGCTAGCACTTTTAAAAGCATAGCCATGAGTGTGGGACGCTGGCCCAGAGGTTTCCTCCAAAGGAAATTATTCTGTGACGCACAGAATGACCTCCACTGTCACATCACCCACAAAAACCTCCCACCCAAATCCTACACGTAATATTCTCCCACTGATTTTGATTAAGGGCTAAAGCTGCTCACATACAAACAGAATACATATATGGAATGGAGGCAGACAAAGCCACATTAAAACCATCATTTAGGTTAGGAGGTTAAACTGATAACAGTGGCAACATCCACGATCGTATTCCAATATTATAGATTACAACAGAGGGTTACTCCAGAAACTTTGAGGGGGCTCTTACATGTTGTTCTGCCATCCTCTGTATTTTCACATAAGAGTCTTTTCTTCAGATTCCACATAAAGGAACACCTGTCACAAACAGCAAGTTTTCCAAACAAACTCTTAGGTCGGCAAATAATCTAGTCCAGTCCCCAAATCCTCCAGAGATTTCTGCACTGTATGAATTCTGCAGCATTGAAATCAAAGTCAGAATATTAAAAAAGGTACCAGGTTGAAAAGTACATCTGTGGCAGGGCTAGATTTAAGCCATGTTTTATCAAAATCAGTCCATCAAAATGACAAGACATTCCCAGCTTTCATGCTGTAAGAATGACTGCATTTCGGAAGAGCGCTGCAAGGAGTCAAAACTCAATTAGGAATGAAGCCAAATAATAATTGGATTCATTTTTGAATATTAATAGGATTGAACAATTAAGGAAGAAAAAAGTGAATCTCAAAAATCTGAAATAGGATCTCAAGCACCAGTTCCTTTGAGCAATGAGAACTGCCACCAACTCATGGGCTGATAAGGCAGGAAGCACACAGCTAATCCAGTAAATGTAGGATATTGGCTGAACTCCTTAAAAGTTGTCAAAATGCACAAAGAACACCTGTTCTAGGTAGGAGAGGATACTCTGGGTTAACAGCTTTGTTTCACTTCCACACTCAAATTTTGGAGAAACGCTTGCACACACCTAGAGCAGGAAACATCCATTCATTGTTCCTCCTTAGGAACACACATGAATTCCAAAGGGCAAGTGATAAGGGCTAAACAAAAGTAAACCATTTCACAACAAAGGAAAGCATTAATAAATTCAGCTCATGAGCGTCTTCAAGCTTCATTAGAAAACTGAGAGTTAAGGTCAACCAAATACAGGAAGATATTAAGTCAAGATAAATAAACTAGTGGCCCCCTTTTTTCCTCTAAGCTCGGAAGAAAGGGGCATGGAGCCAACCAGTGTATATTCTTCAACAAAAGCTTCAGTTACCTCTTCTCAGGGGGTCAGTTGTACTGTGGCTTAATATAATAGTGGGTTGGAAGCATAAACAAATTAGGACTGTTAGTTTGAAGGGGGACATGACCGTTGCCTTAGTATTGACCATCGCAAGGTCAACAATTACATGTTCAAACAGCTCGAAGGATTACAGCATCACAGAGCAGCTGGGGCTGGAGGGACCTCTGGTCTCGTCCAACTGCCCTGCTCAGAGCAGGGTCTGCTTCAGCAGGTTGCTCAGGGCTGTCCAGTCGTGTTTTGCTACCTCCAAGGATGGGAATGCCACAATCTCTCTGGGCAACCTGTGCTGCAGTGTTTGATCACACTTCCAGTCGAAAAGCCTACTGTTCCTTACACTGAAATAGAATTTCCTGTATTCCAGCCTGTGCCCATTGCCTGCTGCCCTGTCACCAGGCATCACCAAGAAAGGCGTAGCTCCACCTTTTTTACCCCCCCACCAGGTATTTATATATAATGACAAGATCCCTCTGGCCCCTCTTCTCCAGGCTGAGCAGTCACAGCTCTCACAACCTTCTCTTATATGAAAGATCTCCAGTCCTTCAATGATCTTTAGGTGAACTCACTTCATTAAGTTCATACCTCTCCTGTACCAGGGAGCCCAGCACTGGGCCCAGCATCCCAGATGTCACCAGGGCTTCGCAGAGGAGAAGGATCACCTCCCTCAGCCTCTTTACGCTCCTCCTGGGCCACTGACCTGTACATCTGCAAGGAAGACAAAGGCATGGGTGCCCACATGCTTTTCCTTCCTCCTAGGAAGGAAAGGGCTGCACCTGCTCACATATGGCTACTTTCCCTGCCACTTTCCCAGGAACTGTGGGCAAACACACCCACCATACTAAAGTGCACCAGCATATTTGCAGGAAAGCTCTACAAGGCTGAGGAGGAAGAGGAGGGTCCGTCAGCCTGACTCCCCACTGCAGAGCAGGCAAGTTACACGTCTGAGATGAAAACAGCATGTGCACTTGAAGTCTTAAAACAACACTGCCAAGCTAGCCTGGGCTATTTTTCTGGGTGTTGCCCTAACATCTTGATCAGCCACAGAAATGTCTCAGCTGGAGTTTAGTCACGCTTCTGACCCAGACTAACTGGCACCACTGGGTTAAACAAAGGGCAGCCCTGCCTTGCCTCCTTCCTGCGCCCAAATTAATCAATTCATCCTTGCTAATATCAAAAGGATGTGAGCACCTGAATGGAGAGGGGTTACACAAATGAGCAGGACATTTAAGTAACAATTTTAAAGTACCAAGAAAATACCATCAATCCCCAATAGTTCTCCAAAGGAATTCTTGGATGCCCTCACCTCTGTTTCTTCAGATGCATAAAAATGGATTTGATAACGCAGATAAAAATATGCTGTGGCAAGGAATGCTGTTCTGTCAGAGTAATGAAAAGGAAAATGAAGAGTGTCTTACCCCACTTTAACTTCTGTGATTGTTGCTCTAATTATGGTGATTGTAACCTGGAAAAGGGGACAACTTCTTCCCCAGAGGTTCCAAGCATGGTTGTCAGGGCTATTTTTACCAATTAACAGATCTCCAACTTGTCGCAGAGAAAATACATTGAGCAACAAGTCTAGCTGCCTCAACTCATCACATGATCTGCCTTAAGAAAACCTTTTGTTTTTGATAGAATTAGCGTGCAAATATGACACAGTATTTCGCAGCATCCACTCACACATTATGTTGTATATACTGCATGTGTATGTAAAATACAGAATATAATACACATACAGAGAACTCACACTGATTACTAATTGGGTACAAAATATATATACCACTTCTTTTCCAAAAGCAACAACATATGTGCTTGAATTACTTGTCATCCAGGTAGCAGGCTGGTGCTCACACTGCTACTTTAAAAACTTATGCAGCTGCACTGAGTTCTGTCTTTCCTGAGATAAAAGCATGTCCTGAATATTCTTTATTCTTCAGGGCTACTAATTTGAACACACCTGTCACTCTAAGTAGAGGGAGTTGTGGAATATTGACATTCTATTGAATTATTTAAGATAAATTAACAATGTTTCACATCCTAGGAGATTGCTATTTGCAGAAAAAGCCTGACATACTTGTGCTTAGACCTAGTAGCCAGAACGGGGAGAAGTTACAATTTATAAACTATTTTTTATTCCGCACGGAAATAAACAGCAGACACACCAGCTGAATGCATGTGACTCGCCTCGGTGCTGCAAGCAGAACTGCGAGTTTTGAATATTTCATTCTGCTTTGTTGCAGATGGCAAGGACAGGAGTTCTTATGTATCGTCTCGCTAATTTATGGCAACACCAGCCCCTTTCTAGTCAACGTAGACAAAATGTTGATGACTAGACTAGAAGCTACGGGATGCTCATTCCCTGTCAGCAGAAGTCATGTTTAGACTTATGAGAGGGTTAGAAGGCATTAGCTCTCCTGCTCTGGAAATCCCAAGGAGGGACCTTGAGCACTGCTGCTGTTCCAGGCCTCTACCGTGACTACAGGCAAGAGCTGAGATACCATAAACTCCAGGCACTTTTTTATGGTAACACAATGTTCCTGTCTGCCTGTGCACAGACACGGATCTGTCAAAGCTTGGCGAGTTTGGAGCAAAAGTTTGCAAATAAGAGGCATCACCAATTCTTAATGGGTGCTGTTGCATAGGTATTCAAGCCTAGATAGTCATAATGCTCACAGACAACAACACAGCTTGGTGAATCATCACCATAACTCCTTTGCAGAATTATGGGCTTGGTTGATGTGCAGAGAAACGCTGTCCAGGGTTTAACACCAAGTCACTCTGGGTGGGAATGCTGCCTTCCAAATCCTCACCTGACAGATGGGGGAGCATTAGCAGGGAAAGGCAAACACATGTACACACATATGCAGATATATCTGTATATATATGTGTATATTATTCACTTGTTTTTATGTGTGTATAGACATGTGGACAGAAACTTCCAAAACACAGTCCTTTCCTGTTTTCCTTTCTCTCTCTTTTTTTTTTTTTTTAACCTTTTCTGCAAAATGCAGAGCAGATGCTGAGAAGAGAAGGGTGGCTGAAGAAGGATGTCCCCAAAGAGCAGAAGACTGCAGCAGTGTCTGCTTGCACGTTTTTGGGTGGGTGGCATCCAGACGTGAAGGACCAGCAAGGTGCCTGGTAAGAAGTGACCCTGGGGCAGCAGCTCACGTGCTGGGGACAGAGACAGTGGGAATGGGGCCATCCCTGGGCTCCGTACACTGGGAAGGAAGCCCGTCCCTCCTATCCACCCAAAGACCTTTGAACATGGAGAGGAACAATTTGGCATCTGACAGGCCACCAAGGGCACAGTACCCCATTTGCAAACATAATGCTGAGTCACTAACCATGCCAGAGAGACTGACAACGGGAGATTAGCATGAATTTATGGCTCAGGTCCCTCGTTTTTCTTCATCATGGTAATGACTCATTTCCTACCCACGGGGGCAAAGGGCTGGCTATAAAACCTCCCATTGTTTCTCTCACTTACCTGCTAAGGAGATTAAAACAGACGTTTATTTATGCTCCCAGTTTCTACAGAAAATTATGTAGGAGGAGTTTGGGAAAAGATTTCAAAGACAGAAGTGTGTGCATGTGTGGATGTGCAAAGAGGCACTGAAAGGAAAAGAAGACAAAACCCAAATGGGGTTAATCTTCAACTCAGTATTAGTTGGATTACCCTTTATATACAAATGGATATACACCTCTAATCTTGCAGATATAACCATAAGCATACGTGGAGCCAGGCAGAGTGTTCATGCCCACCAACACCTGGCTAAGGTTGATGTGAGCCTTCAGTTATTTTCTCCATTTCACTTTTGTTGGCACATTCCCACTCAAAGTTTCTGAGTTTCTCACATGTTTTAAACAGCTTCTCTCCCAGCCTCATTGTGCCACTTAATTTTCATTTTTTTTTAAATAAAACCCCCACAAATATATTCCCATATGTTTCTGAAGTTCTTATTTCACCACCAAAAAAAAAAAATCAGGTAGGAAGAGATTTCAAAATCCAGCATCTCCAAGCTCATTAGAAAACCAAATAATTTTATCACTGATTAGATAACCAAAAGAGCCTAAGATACCAAATCTTAATCATCCATCATCACTGCATGCAACAGGTATTTTAAATTTTAAATACTGCATGTCTCCAAAATGCTGTTGGTTTTTATGAATGATCTACAGTAGGTTCAACACAGCTGGAATCATGCTAAGAAAGGAGCTAAGTTTACAGCAATGAGGGTAAGAGTACCTCTCAGTAGCACTACAGAAATACTCTTTTATTTTCTTTTGAACAGCATAAATAGAACTTTGCTACCACTTGTTCCTAACCATTTAACTTATCAGTCCTCAAATCGTACTAATTAAGCATTTATTATACATAGTAAACCACATAAAGAAACTTCTTGTTCAGGAAAAATGCCAAATGCTACATGAAGCTCTGGCAAAGTCTTCTCCCACCTTCTGTGAATCATGCTTTTCAAAGAGCAGCATGATCCAGAAAAAGAATCAACATAACAACTCTTTTTCACACACAGGTTTTCTATTATGTCTACTTAGCAACTTATGTGGAGCACCTTCATACCAAGATGGCCATAATAAGTACTTTGAAGTACCACCCTTAAAACAAAGGGCTTATATACACAATTGAAATGATTGCAAGTCAGGAGTTTCCAAGCACCAGCTGAGGTCTTGCACTTCAGCTGATGCCTGGCATTTTATTAACTCTCGGTAATTCCTAAATCTAAACTGTGATTAAATACGGTTTATCTTCAGGAAGTGCTGAACACTTCTTTTCAAGTGAGCTTCCCAAGTCAGGTGTCCAGCATCATTTGTCATTTTGAAAAACTCAGCCTACATGTTCACAGTGGTTAACTCCTGCTGACACCACCACAGCCACTCGAGTGCAGAAAGCAAGGACAGGAAGCAATCCTTCTCTAATTCCCACGCTATTAAACACAGGTGTTGATTAGTGCCTACTAGAGTAGGAAATCCTTCTTATTTTGCCATCACTGTTGATACAGATGGGAGCCCTGAGTAAAATTAGATATAAAATGTGTGCAAAGGTGCTAAAGTAACAATGGTAATGTGGGGATATTATAAAGGAACAAATGCATCTGAACACACATATTTTCATACTTCCCCTCTTTGCCACCCTAGTGTTTAGTGACACCAATGCAAGAATGAGGAAGAATTCAGCTTTTAGATGTCAGGCTGGGTTTTACAGACATGACAGTCCAAAATTCTAATGTGTAAATTGGGCAAATATGGATCAAAAAGTGTCACTGAGAATGGTATATGTTACAGGATCATTTTTATGATGGTATTCTCAGAAATATACTTTAAAATGAGGCTTTAAATACAACATATTTCCAAACATCTGTTTTGCCACACTAAAAAAATTTTACTTCTTGGAGGTCACAGTGTTCTCTTGAGGTATGAGAAGAGCATGACTAGTGAAGAACTTTGTACAACTGAGACACTGAGAGAGCTTTGAAAATCATTACAGAAATTAGAACAATCCTGTGTTAGTGTTCTCCTTTTTTTCTTTTTTTCCTTACATCATAAAGTAATAAACAGTAAAAGCTTAAATTGCAAGGCCTTCAGTCAGGCCATGCTGATCTCAGTATCTTCAGTTCTCATCCATCTTACCCACCACCAAAGGTGGTGTACCTTTGATGTGAACTAATTACATTCGAAACATTTTGTCAAACAGCTTAATGCAGATGCCAAATAAGCTCTGTCTGTCTAAACAGGGCTTTAGACAACTTATCACTTTCAGTGTTAACTAAGAGCTAAGTTCCACTTCAAATAGAATATTATGCTGCACAGGAAAAGATCTGCATATAAAACCCCTAAAAAGCCACATTATTGGTTTTTTATTTCAATGCTGCTACATTCCCATTGTTCTGATAGAACGGGCATTACTGTGTATGAGTGTGTGTGCACATATGTGCAACAATAAAATACACAATGCTGAAAGCAACAATTCTTTTATCTGATAAAACTATCTACATGACAAGAGGAAGTGTTTTAGAACAAGGCATTCTGTCTGCTGTCTGCAGCATCATTTCACGGTCTCCTCAAACGAATCTTGTTTATTAAAAATGTATTAAAAAGAATGATCATTGCAAAACAAAAAAACAACAAGGGGTGGGGGGACAACAACCAAAATTCCGCACCCAGAGAACTGGAGCCCAGGAGACCATTTTTTCTGTAAGTCAAAAAATGGTCTTTCACTTCTGAGCAAAAGCATCTAAATTTTCTCCCTGAGAGTATGGAGGTGAGGCAGGGGAAATCAGGGGAGAAAGACACACCAAGAGAAGCCTCTGAAAGGGACTGGAGCTCACTCACCATGTTTCTTAAGAATTCTCCTGTTTCTTCTGCAGACACTCGTATTTGTTTAAAATGGCTCTGCTGTCTTTTCTTTTAAAAAGACCCGAAAAACTAAGACTGGCTCTAACATATTCTAACATGTCTTGATGAAATAACAGCCCTCCCCACGATGGCCACCACCATTCTCTCACTAGATCCGTTTTCTAATGTGTGTCCTCATACCTTTCTTTTGACGTACAAGTACAGACCCCTCCTCTCTTTCCATCAGTTTTGGCTCCTAAACATGCAAGCAGTGATCTGAAACCCTTTGCTATACCTCTGTACATGTTTTCAGCAGGGTCTGGTTCACAGAAAACTTCTCCTTTTCAAGCAGAAGGGAAAGGTTACAAATTTTCCCACAGTTTCAAAAATACCAAGTATACTGTCCAGGAGATTCAGATACACCTCCTTTAAAAAGTTCACCTGCCATAGTAAAAATATTGTTAAAACTGGCTAGAAAGTATCTGCTGTTGAAAGCAGGGAGAACTGTTCCATTGCTCTTACACTGGTGAATACTGCAGCCTCTTAAAATGCAACCATTATATACCTTTACAAATGGAAAACCAACCAAAAAAAAAAAAAAAGCTAGATTGCTTCTCCCATTTAATGCCACTGTAAGCCTACAGTAACATCCTAGTCCCACCTTTTCCCACTTATTCCTGGCTCCTCCTGTTTACATCAGCAAAACCATCTCATCTGTCTTATGGTAACCTGGAGAGAGCAGATGATGTAGGGTTCAAATTAATTCGGGGCAGGGACCAGGAAAAAAGGGGGAAAAATGTGTTAACAGCCCAGTTCTCCAATTTAGTTCACATATGCCCAAGCACAGGGCAGAGGGCAAGAGTTGACTTTCCCATAGCACCATTGGCTGGGACAGTTTAGATGCTTGTGAAGCTCCAGCATCCTCCAGTCTGATTGCTTCCTAATATCTGAGAGAGACATGCAACTAAAACTAAGCATCTGATAATTAAATAAGAGGTGATAATCAAGATATACACTTTTAATTGCGGAAAAGTTAATCACTGCTTGCTTGCCTAGGAATTTAACAGGATTCTCAGGGCATTACCAAGTCCAAGAAAACCTTACAAACTGCTCGGATCTGGAGGTGCTCCTCTGCTCACCTCCTGTCTTCTCGCTTTGCTTTCCCTTTTTTTACCTAGAGCAGACCAGGTGCAGTTTTCAGCATTCCAAACCACCTGCTGTGTGCACACCAAACAGACCTGGCAAGCTCCCTGTGGGTTCTCAGGACATCCTTCCCTCCATCCCCACCTGGCCAATGCTCTTCACTTGGTTCTCGCCACTGTCCTTCTCTGCAAGCCACTAAACCTCACCCGGGTCCTGCCTCCACTTCTCCTGCACTGCCATGCAGAATCCACACAGCTCCTTGTGTGGTGAACTTCCAACCATCTCTACAGGGAGCTCATAATACTCAAAGAAACCACTTCTAATATTGCCTGCTCTCTCCAGCAAACTCCCCAACCCAAAGGCACTGGTCCCTGCCAAGAGCAACAGACTAAAACCCATTTAAGAATTTAGGAGAATGTTTCTGAGTTTTGAAGAGCCAGTGCATGCTCTGAAAGAAAGACCACCTCATTACACATTACCCTCTCACTGCCTTCTACATTTGGCTTCATTTGAAGGCTCTGAGCTTCCAGCAGAAAGTTGTATTTATCAAGTTTGAGTATGACTAGGTTTCTAAAGGTCAAATTTAGACTAGAAACAGGGAGGTGCCCTGTAAGGAAGACAAACCCATCTTCTCTCCCTCCCCTTACAGTAAATGGCAAGGAATCAGCCTGTGGAATTCACTGACGCACGGGTCACAGACAAAATCCTGGGGGTGGATAATTTTACAGCCATAAGGACACTTACAGTTATGCCAAATCCAGCAGTAACAGAGCAACCAAAGGCTGCAATTTTAGGGTGCAATCTATTTGCAAATGGTTCAGGAAACCACACTGTCCACTGGTGGCATGTCACACAGACACAAGTACAGACAGACAACTGGGTTCTGATCCGCAAAAGCTTGCACTGGAGAAGTTATCAATGTCATTAAATGCTTGTGACATCTCCCTCTTTGCTAGAAAGAGTGGACACTCTGTACGCTGTAATCTCGTATATCCTGTCCACCATGTCTAGGAGAAGGGGCCCTGCTAGAAAACCAGTGGCTTGAATTACCATTTCACTACGTATTTCCCTGGTACACCAATGTTTTAAAAACAAGCTGTGGCAGAGGTCAGGGAAAGGCATCTTACAGCAGAATGGCAAATAATGAAAAAAGTGTGCAAGACAGTGATATAGCTCCAGGATCAAAATGCTATTCAGTCATCTCCATTATTGTGTCTCGCTGATATTTCAAGCGAATCAATCTGATCTCATCACTGTGCCTACTAATGTTTTTAAATACAAAGAGCAGTTTCTTATAATAGCACCTAGACGTCTCTCCTGGAAATATCTTTAGAATTCACATCTTATTAGCCACAAGAATTCCAATTACACATCTTCTCTTCTAATTCCTACCAGCTGATTATTAGCATTAGATGATAATAGAGTATTTTCTGCTAATATATTTCTTAATAACATCAAACTGCAGAATGCCTTTGTGGTCTAATAATTGAATAACTGCACTGAAGAGAGTACTAAATTACTGGAAAATGTTTTACTCTAAGTCTTTATTGCAGTTCAAAACCACGGAATATTTAAAATACGCTCACAGTTCAGCTGCATTCATCACACAAGTTTTATTTGCAACCAAAGAAAAATGAACCCAAACTGTTTAAAGATCAACACATAATTCAAGTTCCTAAGGAAGAAGGAGGGTGAAGACAGCTACATCCACATACACACACAGATAATACAAGTTTTACTACTGAGAAAAGAGCGCTGGATTTCTGGGTTTTGTTAGCAGATCTCTTAGTGCAGGGAATGATACCCCAAGACATACATTCACAACACAAGCTGGTATCAGCTACTAATTTACAGAACATCTTTCTTTCATTTTGAGGACCATTAACAAAAAACATTAAAGCAAGGAATCAGAAAGTGCTCGAAGAACAACGGACACTGGAGACCACTGTCAGCATAAAAGATCATCATATGTTTACATTGCAAAACTTAACCACTAAAAGAAATTATGAGTAATGGATCCTGTGGTGCCAGGGACTCTCTAAATTAGCCATTGACTCCTGCAAAAGAGTAGAGCTCTAGGGCTGGGATAGGCACTGCAAGTCACAACTAAGGAATGATAATGGGAAGCATGAAATAGCTTGAAGTTCGTCTTCCTCTCATCCTTCCAGGCTCATAGAGCCTCCTCTGCCTCTCTCCCCACTGCTCTCCAAAATCTGCATAGGGAAATGTGCACCTACTGATCAATCTACATCCCTAGATAAACAGCATCTCGACTGGGAAGAGTTCAAGGTAAACACTTCAACTAAAGAAGAAAACAAGCCAGGAATGGAGGAAAAGAGTTCACCTCTTTATTCGGTATCCTGTGTGGTGCAAATACTCCCAATTAGATGTGTCCATGTAATTTTCACATCAAACATCATGAACTCCATACTCAGCTCCCAAGGCAACTAATTGCATAGCTCACAGTGGATTTTCCCAAGTTTTTTGAGAACACTGCTGGCACTCTTCAATAAAGCCATTTAACATAACAGGAGGTTAAAGTGAGACACAAACACTTGCTTTTTTTAATTTACACCTTTCATTTACTTCCACAGAAATGTCAGGAAAGGGCTGAGATATTGTGTGATGTACTGTCATGTATGCTTCCTTTTAAGAGCTGGGTTAAAAGAAAAGGCTTGGATTAAGAGAATGTAATCAAGATCTATACCTTTAACAAATTTTTAGACAGTCAGAAGAGGGTGCATGCTCAAGGGCATTGATCTCAACGTGCCTTCAGAACAAAGAATGAGCGTCCTGTCTTATATATTTACAGACATGAAAACAGGTGGTGGGGAAAATCTGCAAATGTAATGACTCTAGATGATCTTTTTCAAAAAATCAGGTAGAACCGGCCTCCACCGCAAGGACCAGGCTACACCATGCACTGAACGCTACAAACCTGCCCAGCACGAGGAACTTTTAGCCTTTATATAATTGTATTTATGCAGTCGTAGCAATTTTTTTGATTAATGTCTTTCATGAACCACTAGGCTAAGGAAGATCCTTTTTAGAGCAGGTGTAATATGACCCAATACAGGGAGAGGTGAAGGCAGTGTTGGATGCACCCATCTGACATTATTGTCTAGGTTGTATTTTCAGCCTTTGGGGCTTCTCCAAGGATGGCATTTACATCCAAATTCTGCAAGCTATTTAAGCATATGAATGGTCTCAGAGATCTCACCTCCTGTATCAGAATCATGGTTTCAGCACCTGCTGAACCATGGTCCTAAATGCAATTTTCTGGGTATAGGGACCCCTGCTCACTCTCCTTTTTCTCCTTACCCCAAAATCCCACGTTCTCCAACAGGCAGATGCTACTCAACACAAAAACCAGAGAAAGGTCTCTCTTAGAAAGTCAACACAACCTTCTTCACTTTCCAAAGATATTTGCATCAGGCTGTTCAAACACAAGGGGATAATTATTGCTTGTTTCCCTCTTCCAAAACTCTGCTAATGGAACTCCTCCAGATAAACTATTGAAGGAGGACTCTTCCTTACAGAGCTGAAGTGCCAGATATTCTGTAAATCCAGCAAAAACCAGATATGTTTTAAACATGCAGTGAAGACCCCAGTGGGTTCAGGACAGCCTCCAGCAGTGCTGCCACAGCCCTGTGTCACTGCAATTTATTTTAATGTGCAAGCACTGTAATTTACAACCGGGCTAGATTTGCGCACCCAGAGTGAGGAGAACCCACGGCTATTATTAAAAAAACCATATAAATAAAGGGTTTTCATTAAAAACATTGTGCAATATACAAAATAATTACTTAAAAGGAATAGTAAGGAGGGGGCTCAGTTTTTCCTCATGCATTTTTAAGACCAGTATTTGAGAAGTAGCAGGAAAGACAATAGTGGAGAGGTGCATCATGAAACTTCTCTCAAATGAGTAACACCAAAAATAAAGCGTGAAGGGGAAAAAATACAAAGCTTTCAAAAGGAAAATGGACATTTTCTCAGCAAAAGAAAGGAAAATTAGACAAAGTTTACAATGAAACAAAGTTTTAGAAGTTTACGAAATTTTACAAAGTTAGAATGAAACCTACTCAGGTGTCAAATCTCCTCCAGTTTGTGACCACCAAGAAGACACTCCAGTAAGTGTCTCCTGACATCCCCTTAGCCAAGAGCCTCCCAGATCCCCTACTTTGCCACGTGAAATATTGCCAAAATGAGATCCATGGGGGAAAACAGGGGAAGCCAAAACAACACTGACACTGTTTGGCAGATGTGTATCCCACAGCTGTTCACAATATTTAATAAACACGAGAGGCAAGTGTAGTGTTTAAATTACAGAAGTAAGTTTATACTGAATAATATGAACTCCTATTGGCAGCATGTGGTAACAAAGTCGGTGAAGAGCCTCTACTGATGGCCACCACTCCCCAAGGGTTTCCTCAGAGGGACCGAATTCATACACCAAGTGACATAGACACAGCTGGGGCAGGGAAAAAGTACGAAATGTAAAGGAAGGTTTATGCTTCAGTTGGAATATCAATCTTGCACTCACTGGCATGGCACTGTACCAAAGCCAGGGCAAGAAGATTGGGGCTTCAGTCACGTCCAAGGAAGAAGAAGGGAAAAGCCTACAAGGTCGGCTAGGGTGTTGACTGATGTAAAAATTCCCATTTCCAATATGGGCTGGACGTGCTGAGCCGCTGCAGAGCTGTTGAGAAAAGCACGTCCCTGGCCATAGTGGTGTGGAAGAAACCCTCAGGAGAAGGAGGGTGGCAGCCCAACCTCCCTCCGAAGGGTGCGAGCAGACTGCAGCCACTATCTCTGCCTGTGGGTTGCAGTAGAGACAACATATTCATTCTCCCGTGCTTTGAGAGGGCACTCCCTCTTCCCCCCTACCACGCCACACAAGACCATTAGCACCGTAAATTAAGTGTGATGTGTAAGTAGTTTCGTTCACCCTTCAGGAGATATGGGCCAAACTAAGGCACACCGCTGTCAAGGATCCTGCTGCCTTAGTCAAACTCCGATTATTTTATTTCTGGTGTTATTACCCAAAGAAATTGCCTATTTAACAGATGAGAACAGCGCTGTAACAGAGACCAGACACTTGGAAATTTAGCACAACACATGAAACACTGTCTTACAGCATGGTAATTTAAAAAATGAACAGAAAATTGACTTGGCTAAGAACACCATCATATGGCTGAAATGCACAAGCTAAGCACGTTAGGTATTGTACAGCATATCCGCATGGGTATCCCAAAGCTTGGGGCTAAGAGAGCTTGGATTCAAGTATTTTGGAAATACCATTATCTGAATGGGGTTTGGAGCCAAAATTATAAAGGAAATTGCTGCTTCCATTCAGTAGCAGAAAATTACCATCTCTCTTTGAGATCTCAAAAATACTAGAACACCTATTTCTTGTTTGAACAAGAAACTGCAGGCTTATAAATACTACTAACAACCTATGTCCCTCTTCAGAGTGAGACAGTGCCAGACAGGGACAGCTACAGGACAGCCCATACCTGGTACTCTAGAGACCCTGGTTTTTCTGTCCCTCTGTGAACATTGTCAGGTCATTAACATTTTAAAGTTAAAAGTTTTAAATTATATACTTTTAAATGCTGAAAAAGAAATCCCTAAATGAGACAGATTACATAGGCTGGGGGCAAGGGGAGGAGAAGAATAGTTTGTCCCAGCCTAGACTATCTCCCCACAGCTCCTACTGAGAACAGCACAGGAGGAAGGATGCAAACACAGGGACAGCGTCAGGAGGGCTGGCAGAAGAGCAAGAGACGACGACAGCCTCAACTGCAGAAAGCAATAATGGCTGCTGGAAAGGGAAGGAGAGCTGAGAGCATGAGCTAAAATGAATATTCCGTGCAGGAAGAGAAAAGAGAGGATTTCATGCTTCTGAGCATTGCTTACTTATGGTGACAGGGGAAGACACAAGTTTAACGAAGATAGTAGGTGCACAGAAATTGATGAGCTAAGCACAGAACATAAAACACAGGCAAAAGGCATGTTTTGCTCCAACACTGTGCATTTTACTTCTTCCCTTGTGTCCACTCAACTTGTCAGAGGCAGCCCCAGTACTGCTCATCAGTCTTACTTCTTCCATTTGTTTCAGCTGTGGACAGGCTGTGCAGAAAATGGGCACTTTTTTTGTCCCACAACCTGCACAGATCAAGTTCTTCTGAAAAACCCAGTGGAACACCTAGCAAGAACACAACACTGGCTAACAAAAGAAAAGCTGAGGCTGATAAAATCTAGTCTCACAGGAGCTTGTTCCAGGTGGCTGTGTGAGGGAGGAAACTGTTACTTTAAACAATGGGCTGCCTGCCACCCTCAGAATTTGCATTAAACATATCCATGACTCAGGCGTTGAAGTGGTGCAACATCACTGGTGAGGGACCAGCTCTGTGAATACAACCAAGAAAAAATGGATTGGAATAAACAACTCTAATGCCACCAGAAGGATTTCCCTAGCTGGTATCAAAAAGCAGAGAGGGCTGGGTACCACCCAGCAGAGCTGCTGCCTCCCATGTGAATCTTGTCAGGGGATGCTGGCACTCTCCATTTGCTGGCAACTGTAAAAATGTGCTTCTGTGCTTGCTCGGGATTTTCCAGGATGCACCAGTTCCCCTTGGTTACTTTCACTATTTCAGAAGCCATAAGGCACTGGCAGATAAAACAGCCCATGTTGTCACCACCCTGGGGTGAAGTATCATTTGCCTTGGCCCTGGTCTCTGCTTGGGAGAGGTGGATATTTGGTGGAAATTTTGTCACCTGCATCTGCAGGACAACTGAATTTGAGAGGCAACAACCCTGGCATTCAAATGAAGCTCCCCTGACTAGCAGTAGGGACACACAGCAGCCACTTTTAACCTTTTTCCATTTTCTGATGGAAGGCAGGGAGAAGGTCAGTCTACCAACAACAGGCTTTCCCAATAATTATCTTTATGTCCCCTATTACAACTTGCTTAGGGACAGGCCACCCATGGTCATAAGTCAACAGATGACAAGCTGGAGGCCCCTGGCCTGGAGTCTCATTTCCCTCCATTTCTGAGCAGCAAACACAGGTGAAGTGTGACCCTGAACCAGAGCATGAAGAGACGTTTTGATACTGATGGATACTCAGCTGAACATGAGGCAGTGTTTCTGCAGGCTGCCTTCAGCAGCTTGCCTTTGTTGCATTAAAGGAGGACAAACCCCACAGTGAGCTCAAAGCTCATTTGCTTAGCTGACTGTAAATTCCAGAGGCCAGATTTGGTTGTCAGTTGCATAAAACACAAAAACAACTATTTCAACAGAATTACTCCACATGCCTGGCCCTTAGTCTCAATCAGTAATAGGGCAGATGCTGGCAAGATAAAGAGGCCATCTATGCTATCATTAATGAAGTTTCAGGTAAAACATGATGCAATGTTATTTCAAAATACTGACATATTGCTACAGGTATTTGGTGCTCTTCCCTTAATTACAATTGCTGGAGAGCACTTTTTTCTCTCCAATGTTTGCTTGCCTGAAACCTAATGGCTGTGTTAGAAAGCCTGCAGCTGGATGGGCTGTTTTTCTTTACTCACCTCTGTCATTAGCGTGCAAAACTTACACAAAAGAGAATGGACTCTTTTTTGGAGAGACAGAGTCAAGACCCTCTACAAAGAATTACTGGAGAAATAACGGGGATCTCATCTGCTAATTCATCTGTTACACAAACTCAGCCTCTATTAAACAAAAGTTGTATTAAAGCAATTTACCCATGCCCACCCTCACCCCTGGATTTCTTTGCAGTACTTTGGTAAAATAAGCTCCCTCATTACCAATGGAGTCGCAGTTGTCAAAGAAGCCAGTTGTTAAACAACACTTTGCAGTGATGCTATTAAAGCTTCTGGATAAAAAGTGCTAACAAGTGCAAAGCAACTGTCCGGCATTTCCATCCAAGATGCTTTCCAAGGTTCCCTAGGCCAGGCTTCAAGAAGGTCTTGCCTACTAGGGGAACACGGCACAGCAGACACTGGAGATAACAACCTGCTGAGCCCCAGCTGAGGTAGAATAGGTATTCTCCGCCTCCCATGCTGTTAACTGGCTTGCAATGAAGCAGCAAGCTGACAGCCCAACAGAGGTCCCACCACAACCCACAGTCAAGAGGGGTGTAAATGCACCAGATCCACCAGAGCATTCATAGCTCACACAGGCTTAGAACAGAAATGAGAGTAAAAGAATAATTGCCATGGGATACAAAATGGGACTTGTACCATTTGTGCCATTTAACCATTCCTCCTGAACTTGACAACTGATGGTACAAAACCCCAAAAGTTCAAGTACTTTGTTAGAAATTTAGCAAGACTTTTAGTCCATGCAAGGGCTTTTGTTCTGCTAGAGTAGTGTCAGACCGATCACAACATACTATAATTTTGGACATTAAAACATTTAGTTCCAACCAGCATTTTCACAAATCTTAGTCCTTTCATATAAACAAAAGTTATTTAAGGTTCTCACATGAGAATGATTGGTCCATACTCATGGGCAGGATTTCTCATTTGACCCAAAATCGTGAGGTACCACACGCAAGCAGCACGATATGGGGCCTGTTACTGCTACAATCCTGTGATAACAAAACTAGAGATAATTCTATGCATGGCTACCCTGAGAAAACATTAAATAAATATAGAGCTAGATAAATATGTGCAGAAAAGAGTTAAATACAGATTCACTGAAGGAGTATGAAACTAGAAATAGACAACTTGATCCCAGTATCTACTAATGCACTGGTACTGGGTTGAAGAGGAGTTATCCAGTTACTGTTTTTCTAAATATCACAAATACCCAAACTTAAGAAAATAATTTGCTTACTGTTCTTTTTCCATTTTCATTCTAATTTGAAACACCAACTTAGTTAACAATCCTTCCAAAGGAGAATAATGGTGGGAACTGTTGTACTATCTGATTTTAAACAGGCACACTCATCAGTGTATCTTTCCAATTTCCTAATAAGGACTTTGCAACACCAGAAATTCCAGTTCCTTCAGGGAATCTATCCTAGATTTTTATATTGAAACTCACACACACTGTGAAAAGACCTGGGGGTACAGCAACTATGTGCAGAGTTTCATACTGATGATCCCTTAGAGACAGACCCTTTGGTAGCTACACACAGCAGGGGCATCAGACACCGATGGAAGTTCAACTTCTACAGAACTCTGGGACTACATTTACCACAATGGTTTTACCAGTTACATTTCAAACACTTTGAGGCCAGAATCAAAACTCTTTCCTCTAGTAGTCTGCATGGCAAATTAGAGGTGACCACAAAAATGAAACCTTGTAATACACCAGAGACCATGTGGGATTGTGGGATCCATTGTCTACAGACCCTATTGAAAAATGGATGAGCTGGTTTTGTGGTGGAAACCCCCTTTCCTCCAAGAGTACCAGATTTTTCAAATCATGCACTGACATTTGCATTCCCACCACTCCTGCCAACAAGCTTGAGGTGATTGCTGCCTCTTCAGTATATGGTGTCTACTTTCACATGAGTGCTGATTCTACTCCAAACATTTCAGGGCAGATATGAAGGATAAAGAAAGGATCCAATTTCTTGGCTTCCTTAACTTAAGAAGTTACCCTTAGCTTAAGGAGTTACCTAAGAATCCCCACACTTTATGTCATTCAGTCTCTCCCTATTCCTTGTACACCCTAGAGGATTAATCATATTTGAATCCAGTTTGTTCCCCTCCATTTCACTCTGCATGAACTTTCAGTATAAACCAGAAAACCATTCATAATTCCATCCCTCCTCAGGTACTGGTCACTCTTCCATCCCCTCAGCCCTGCTCCCTGAGGTGTAACTTAAATCATCACTTCTCATGCTTTATCCATGAGAATATCTTTGCTAAATACAGCTCATAAAGCCTCTGTGAAGACCTGAGTGCTCTCTGTTGACTGTAAGGAATCAGACAGTTAACGAGCCAGTCTTACACACACCTGCTATTAGCAAACATTGACAAATAACTCACCTATCTTCTCCAAAAATAATTCTATAGCATGTGTATTGCCCACGTAAGTTAACTGACAGCACTGACAGCGTATTACCACACACGTCTACAGGACCTTTACACTTTACCAGTCTCATCGAGTCACCAGCTCCAGGAAAGCTCAGATGCTCATGAGGCACCATAAAGCTCAGGTAGGGAGACTAGCCTGGGTCATGGACATTGTTAATGGCATCAGCATACTCCTACACCCAGCGTAATTAGCGAGACAAATTAGCCTAGATGCTACACCAGAGTGAGCAATGTAATTCTGCATTGGCTTGCACTGAACTGTGACGTTCAGCACACAGGAGGCCAAACTCCGCTGGTCCTTTGTGCTCCTTCTCATCCTCACTCATGCTCTCCTCCCATCAGACCCAGAGGATCCATAATAAAGCAAGGAAAAGCCATCACAAATATTCGGCTTGACATTCTGCATAATACAGGCACTGGCTATTTTTGTGTAAGCCCAAATTAAGCCCGATCTAATGCAGCGTTACTAATGTTCTGGAGCAGGGAACACATACTTGTGCAGGGTCAGCCAGTGCCTGGCGAAAGCCAGGGTGCCTGTGACCTGCCCAGAGCGGGCACGAGAGCAAGGCAAGTTATAGGGCAATATTTACATCCAGGCACAGATCTCCTCACACACACAAATGGGTGGCACATCTGTGCGGGAGCCAGTATCTGACCTCAGCCAGATACTATCTGCAATTCAGGACAGAACAGAAGAATTTATTTTGACTCAATGCTAGCAGAGAATGCTTTTTGCCAGAACAGCTCACTATATTGTATGATAACTGAATGAAGCTAATTTTCATCAGATTCTATCTAACAGCTCTTAACTGGTAGAAATAGTTCAAGGTCTTCAAAGTATACAGTGTTGCATAGCCCTCGATTCACACATTCTGCTAATAACTGCCAGACAATTGTATTGAATTTATTCAAAAACCATTAGCTGCAGAAATTCATATTCTTCAATTCTGCCTCAGATACATGCTATATTACACTTACATTAAGGTTAATGTGCAATGCCAGTTCTTTAACAATGGAACTGCAAATATTTGAAGTTACAGCATCTCTTACTAAGGTGTCTGTTTTGAAAGTTTATTGTTTCTCTCTCGCAACTCCCCCTTTCATCCCTGCCCCTGCCAGGAGAGTTGGGCTGAAAAAATGGTGAGAATATTAGAGCAAATACAGGCGCTATTTGAGACATTCTTTGTACAGCGTGCATATGCTACCAGCATTACAAGGATTTTTCTTTCATCTGTTCCTTCAGACATGAGCCTCCAAAATACTTAAAAATCGCTTCATAAATATCCTTCGAAAAACCATCATCACATCTTCAGAGCGCTGGTGCGTTAAACGCCTGCCACCAAAAAGACGATGTTAAAATTGGGGAAGAGCCAGAGGTGGAAGCTGAGGAGCAGAAGTATCAGGAACAGAGGAATGTTTAAACAAGAGAGTCTCAGTGAGAGGCTGAGACATAGTGTACTTTTCATAAAGAAATAACACACACGTCCCACTCATGTTATAAAAAATGTTACAGGTAGGCAAGCTTCTGTAATTTATCTAATACTCTTATATTCGTGTTTCCTTAGGTTTCATGCAATTTATTAAGTTTTCAGCCTTGCCCGCAGCAAAAAAGGATAAACAAAAGCAGATGTGAAACTCCCTTTTTTAAGGGCCCGCCACCCTCCCGCAAAGCCTGTAAGCAGCTGGGGAGGCCTGATTACCGTCAGCTCTGCGTGGCCAGTCCAGCTGCCCTCCCCAGGCTGAGACCAAGGGTGGTACACCCTGGCCCACGGCAGTTCTTGCCTCTTTAGAGAGAGCCTGTTCCTCTCTGTTCTGTAAGATTTTGGTTGGAAATATGTTTTGTTGGCCAAGGGTTAAGTAAACCACAAGAACAAAGCAGCCTGGAGAAAAAAAGATGACCAGGACAACAAGAGTGACACGTATCCCCTGGCTGGTCACAGGGGACAGAGGACTTCATGAACATTTACACTGACAAAAGGCAGACTTATGGAATTTGTTATTGCTCAGCAGGGAATAACCAAGAGATTACACCTTCACCGCACCTACACTAAAAGGCTCTCAGTGACATCAAAAAAGCAGAAGCTTCATGAAATTTGTGTGTAAGACTTCATCATCCTCAGTCACAGAAGAGGAGGTACCGTGCTGAGGCACAGGAGATGCTGGAAGAGCACAGAGCATTACAAATCTATACTTAGAAGACTGGTGCCCCCATGCCCTGCTGGGCATCACACACAGGACACATCCGTGCAGCAGAGCATGGTCCAGGACATCACCTGGGCCCATGCCCCATGCCAGCCAGGCTGAAGTCAGCTCCAGTCTGCAACACGACGTGTTGGGTTTGCATTTGGTCAGCTCTGGAAGCACGGGAGGAAATCCCTGAGTCTCTGCTCCCATCCACCCAGACACACCTTCAATTAAAGGCCATGGGGAGAATGGACATGGAAGACCTTGGTACTTCCCACCATTACATCTATTCCTCTCATATTGTTGCAGCTCTATTTCTGGTGATGGAAGCCATCAAATAAGCACCCTTACTCCACAATCTTGATTTTAATCAAGAGGCTGTCTCTAACCTAATAATCTTGCATTTTTAATTATCATAAAATTCAACTGAAAACCAGCAGGCTGCAGGCTCTCTCCCTCCTATACCCCACTGTCTCAAAGAAAAGGATTCAGTCTTTCCCTACTTCATACAAATCAAGAAAGCCTCTGAAACCACTTACACACAAACACACCCTATAGCAATTGTTTCTCAAACATTAACAGCCTCCAGATTAAAAGTCTTGTACGGCAAAATGGGTGAGAAGGGGGAGAATCCCAGCTCACAAGGTGCAGCTGGAAAATTAACAAACGGCTTTGAAAGAGGCAGGGCAAATCTGCCGCACGAACGCGGCGCTAGTGAGCACACACATAATAAATTGGGGATTCCCCCTGTCAGGGCCAGCTCCGAGCGTGAATTGCAGAGTTCCAGGGAGGATCAATAACTGTCAGAAGGAGAAGAAAGTGAGCACTAAATTCGCTCGCCTTTCATCTTCAACAAATGGAACAGAAAATCTGATGGATGACAGAACCTTTCGTTTCTATAGCGTTCTTGTTGAACTAAAGACTAGTGACATTGAGATGATTTTCGACACGCACTTCTGTAGATCCAGAAGCAATTATAAAAATAAAAATAAAAGAATTTTGTTACAAAGAAGTCCCCAAACCAAAAGTAGCGATTCAGAAGGGCAGGGTAAAGAAAAAATATTAATGAAAGCCCGTGCCAGTGGTCAGCCCCTAGCATGTGAGAGTGCAGAGTTTTGGAAGCATGGAGTACATTAAACACAACACACCCCTTGCCTCCCCCATAATTAAGTTAGAGATGTGAGAGCAAAAGCAATAGAGGCTGTCTGTTTAGTTTCTCTGCTTGGCAGGGCACCACACACACATGCACACAATTTCTCCTCTCCTCCATTTGTGAAAGGAAGGGGGGGGGTGTTGCAGGGTAGTGGGGGGGGATATAAAGCCCAAATGAGCAGATAAACAAAAAACCCAAAGCAAACACAAAAAAAATTTCCCAGATTTCAAAGAAGGAACACGCTACTGCTCAAAGAAATGCCAAAATATCTTCTCCATCCCTTTATTCTACTGTAGACAGTCACTCAACCCATCAGGAAAATTATATTAAAAAAATAACAATAACAACAGCAGAATGGAGACAGGACCTTTTGTACAATCCAGCTGGCTTCTGTACCTTGACTTTCATATCAGATATTTATTTTGGCATGTGGGCAGTGGGGGAAGGGGAAACATCTCTGGACACCATCTGACATCCTCCACCGTGGTGTAATAGTTCAGAGCACAGAGGTACATCTCTGGCTGTCACCCGTGAATGCTGAACACGCCATGTGATAATGCTCAATGCCTTTGTCCCGTGCAGTGTCACACAAACAAGTCACAGGGCAAGGTGGGTGGGAGGTCCCAGAAAAGAACACATGATCCATCTTCAATCTTATGATCCGGGTTCAGCCACAGAGGTGGCGTTGCCCAAAGCCCCCGCTCAGGCGGGTTTGGGACCAAAGTGATGTCTTGGAGTTTGCCAGGTGGGCTGCTGGGGTCCCTCAGCATTGCGGAGGTATTTGCAGAGGATGTGTGACCTAGGCCAGCCCAAAAGAGGCATATTTCGACCACTGAAATGGAAAATTACAAGCCTGCAAAACAAATGCAGTGACTCAACTGGGCATAAGAGCTGGGTGTAAAGTTCAGGAATTGGCCTATGCATGCTAATTCCCCCTTAAAGTGTGTATGCGGGAAGGCTATTCCTGCTTTCTCAGTGGAATGAAGATATTAAATGACGAGCTCTGAGATGCCAGACTAGCTGATGGCAATAAAAAAAATACAAAGAAAAAACAATCCCCGACCCTCGTATTTTAATCCAAACAGACTACACCACATGAAACCAAGATTAGCTGGGGCTCCCTGGTATCTGCGACTGCCTACCACAGCCTCATTGTCCCTGCAGCTCCCCGGCAGCGCCGGCCCCGCACCACGCCCTGTGGTTTCCCACTGAGGCACTGGGCATTCCCCATCCCGCCCGGCAGCCTGCACTCAGCTACCCTCTGGCCCTGCTTTTTGGGAGACCACGGACACCACTTCGATAGCCTCCTCTGGAACCCCAACGGTGGCCCAGTATGTTCCTCCAGCCCAGTTTCATTCAATTCTTTTAGAAGGGCAAATTTGTACATAGCCACAGCCAGTTTAACTGCTGGGCATCCAAGGAAATAATTCAGATATTGCCCATTCAAACCCATCCTCGGAGAGATTGGAAATGATCCATCTCAAAATCTGCATCACCTAACAGAGGGAAAGAGTTGCCTGACACCCCCACTGAATAACCTGGTAATTTCCTATCTCAATCAAATTGTGGTTTGAGAGATGAGGCCTCATCTCCATATGAAAAAGATAAATCAACCTAGAATACACAAATACAATTTTAAATGAGAGTATCAAGATCAAATACAGATGCAGAACTCACAGCTTCAGATTAACAGCATCCTCCCAGTTTAGTTTAATCTACTTCGAAAGCAAATTACTCTGTGCTAGGCAGAGGCACTCTTATTCTCCAACAAAAGCATCCTCACACACCAAGTAGCTCCTCGAGAGCAATCCCGTGGGTAGATGGGGCATTGTTTCTCACAGACAGGAGCCTCTTGCTGTATCTTCTCTCCCTAAAAGCTGTAAAAAGTTGCTGGTACTGAAGAACTTCTTTACTTCACTACACAGATTAGTGCTCCTCAGGCCAGGTTACACAGCTCTTCATAGCCTGCCCAGCACGATGAGATGCCACCATTAACTGAACAGTATTTTAGTCTGAACTTTTCTCCACTGAAGGCAATTTTTTTGCCTCTTGTAAGGATCCGTAAAATATCCTCTAAGTCCATGTTAAAATACAAACAGAAGCAATCAGCGTTGTCTCCAAGGCAGGGTCTCTCTGCACATTTCGAAAGGCTTTGCACAAAGTTTCCCTGCTTGACAAGGAGCATCTCATGAGGGCTACACACTCCAGATGATTGCACAATGACAGCAAGTGCCAGAAAAACTCCGAGTCTAATCTGAGATCTGACACTGACTTGTTGTGTGGGCTTGGGCAAACCACTTAACCTCTCCGCATCTCAGCTTTTCTGCCCATAAATGAGGGTAATAATGCTGAGCTCCCTCTTCCCCCAGGGACTGATAGGGAGCCTTGGGTTTTTACAGCACTTTGGAAACGTGAAGTGCGACATAAGTGCGAAGTACCATTATCTAGAACTTCCACCATCACCTCAACATGCGGGTGCAGCAGGTGCTGGTAGGAAGTGGCCCGCAGGGAAGACTCCAGACAAACTGAACGCACATGTTTACCCTGATGTTTCACTGGGAAGATGCTCAAGCAGCAAAAGGGGAATTTAAATGCCCTTTCCTCCCTCCTCACAGAGGCAGGAGTGATACCTAATACAGGAGGTACCCAGTGCAAGGGCAGCAGAGCCATGCAGGAGTCACTCATCCCTTAGACAGGTACAGCTCTATTGTTGACAGCACAGGGAAGGGATTGCTCCCTGCTTCAACGGCCTTATCTCAAATCTGTGGCAGCTCTCAATCACACCTCCAAACACCCAACCAGAACAACAGGAGTGTTTCTCTGAGCCCTTCACTGAACCACCACCACACCTGCATCTCACCAGGCTGAGTCAATATTCACAGGAGAAACACAGCAACAAGAAATATCCAAACCCTTACACCACCCAGCACGTGCTCATTCCAGAAGGCAGGCAAACAACATCCAACTCTTACGAAGTCTGACTTAGCCCATTTCTTGCTTTACTAGTTTCCCAAACTCCACAAGCAGGATTCAGGTCCTATGAGGTGAAGGGACATGAGAGCACACGATGCCCAAGCTCCATGGGCTCTTCCAGGCACATCTTAGAACAAGGGTGGGAGACAAAGCGGAGCAGATGACCTGCTGATTACACCTCACCAAAACCTTAATAACATAAGCAAAGGTTAAAGATGCTGTTCATCCTGGACAATTGAGCTGCCTTGAAGGGTTATAGATGCAACACATAGCTACAAAGAGCATTTTCTCCTCAGTGTCCCCCTCTCTCCCCACCTACCAGTTCATCTGAACTAGGGAATTAACTATTTGCTAACTGAGATGTCTAGGAAAAGGTGGCCCTGAAAACTATGGTGGCAACTAAACAGACACAGAGATGGGCTGTCCAGCTGTATATCAGACATCTTGTGAACAAGTTCTGCAATGGCACTAAAAATAGCATTGTTTCATCTGGAACAGCAGTTATGTCTCTCTAGGAGATGGGGAGGAGCAGAGAAGCAGAGATCTCTTGTAGGCTGTTATTATCAGTAATGAGTTTATTTTCAAACAAAGTTGACTGTTATCCATGACTAGAAAGGGGTGGAAATTTCAAAATAGTTGTAAGAAAATACTTCAAACTACTGATTTCTTTACTTCTGTGTTTATAACATACAAAACCAGGGCAACCCAAGCTAGATCAGCATTACGCTGTGCTCTGTAGCAAATAGGAGAAATTCATTAAGTGACAAAGCTAACTTCTTTCTGTGACTACACCAGCAAATGAATTCAGTGGTAAGGACACTTGCCAAGACGGTGAATTTATGCAAGTACTGGAGAATGTTCATGGAAAATAAACTTTTATTAATTAAAGAGTATCACTCACTGCTCAACCCAGGGGACGGAAATGTATCACATGTTCCCCATCTCTGCTGAGAGGAGCCCCAACATCAGCCAGCTCAGGAACTGCTTGTGGATGATCTCCAAGACAAAACACTGAGATTTGTGCATGAGTAACAAACAAAGTTCCACAAAAAAATCACGATCTCTTCAGTGATCCTTCACTAACAGGAAGAGCTATTCATTTTTCTGCACGAATGATTAATTATAAATTATTAAATCCAGCTCTACTCAGGATACTTACCCAGGGAAGCAACTGCTCCAACACGTCAACAACTTTTGTCTTCTATATCTCTGAAACCAATATCACTTCAAAACACATATGGAGCCAGATTTTCCACAGAAGCTCTAGTGTGTGTTTTTAGTGCCCACTATCTCCAGTCCTGGCGAGACTCTAGGAGGGACAGCAACTTACTCTCCCTCCTCTGGCCTTTGGAGACAGCCTGTTTCAGTGGGACACTGCCATTGCTTTCACCTTCTTCTCTATCTCCCATCCATGTGAACCACACATGGAAGCATCTGGAGAGCACAAGCTTGCTTTCCCCATCCTTATCACACAGAACAGCATATCTCCCAAGCAGGAATTTGGGGAGCAGCCTGCCCATGAGCACAAGTTTTGCTGCATTACTGCGTGCAGCAGTCGTGGAGGAGGCAATTTCCTGCCCGGCAGGAAGGCAGCGGAGAGCCCTGGGCTGCTCCCGGCCTCCCGCCTGCCCACCAGCAGCACGCAGGGGCTGGGGGCTGGGGAAGGACAAACGTGAAAGCAGGAGAAAGTGTGGGGCTGCAAACATGTATCTGAACACAAAGCAGCCGGAGGATGCACGGATACAAAAATGGGATACATTATTATTCCATAAATTAAGTTAAAGCAACCTCAGCACATCCCAGAGCTTTAATACCAGGCTGCAGCACACCAAGCGAGCTGGCTTCCAGCCTGCAAAATGTTTCAACTTCACTCAACTGAGACAAGACCCACGTTTTAATAAAAGAGGTTTATCTTCCTGCAAATAAACCTCAACAGCTTTTGCGCCCTGAAGAAGCAACTTCAGTTTGTGTCTCGCCCTCCTCCCCCCTGCCCACAACAAAACACACATTGAAAATCTGATGAGTAAAGAATTACCAGTTACAGCTTTCTGGACCTTGCCCACGTCGGGCTGGTATGCAACAGGTTTCAATGTTTGTTTTTATAATAAATAAAGCAAAAGTATGATGAGACACCTAAGCTCCTCTTGTGTCCTCTGCCTTCTTTGAAGATGGCTTTTTATTTTGAGACTTAAGCAAAACAGCAAAGCAGTTAATAAAATAAAGGGCATTCCCTATCTCACATTTCAGCCTGTTCCAAATAATCTAGACAGCCTTAAAATACCAAGCTTGCCTGTCAGCCATTTAATGAAGAAATATTAATTTTTAAAAAAATGTAACACACACACATGCACACACACTTTCCCTTCTTATATATTACTGGTCTGCCCCATGATCTCATTTTTCCTGATATAAAGCAAAAAAATTATAAGGCAAAAGACCCTCCCCAAACACGCTTTTCCAAGCAAAGAGCAAAACCTAAATAAAATTAAAGAAGGGTAAAGCCCAACTCTAACAGCAGACAAGTATGCAGAGAACAGTGTGACCTTCCCTTATCACCCACTGACATGCTTAATCATTTCCAAACAAAAATGCTCTTCTCTGCCATTTCTCCACTCTGCAAGCACCTCCAGCTCCTGCACGGCCAGTAAAGAGTTAAATCTCCCACTATCCCCTGCTGCCTGCGAAAAATCACTGAAACAATTGAGACATTGTCCAGTGAACAAGACTCCCAGGGACTGACATTTTTGTTTATGTCCCAGTTCTCAGCCTGTCAATTTTCACTCCCAACGCTAAAAGCCTGGCTTGCCCCAATACAGTCTGCCCTCGTCTGAAAAGGCTCCACTTCATTTATTTTATTAAAGCTAGGGTGTGTTTATGATTCAGAGCTCTCCCTATCCAAGGACCTGTTGGTCCCATCCCCCTGCCTTCCTCCCTGCCCTGCAATAGCAACTTCCTAACTCTGAGGAGTCTTTGCAATGCCTTTTGCAGAGCCATTGCCCAGGAAAATAACTGTGCTTAGGTTAAACACCGATGTCCACATTTTCCTGGAGTATGAAATATGTGTTACTGAACTCCAGTCCCTTAAAATAGCCTTTCATTATTAACCAGGGTAGGGTAGAGGGGAAGGGAGCTGGATACTAAGCCAGAGTGGCAGGAACTTTAAAAATAAAATAAAGTTAATTTAAAAAAACAAAACAAACAAACAAACAAAAAGAAAAACTGAAAAAACCCAAACCACACACACCCACTCTCGCTACCCAGCAGCAAACTAGAAAATACATGCAATGGAGTAAAACAAACATCTTGGAGCAAAGCCGTGTTTTCTCGGCTGCTTCGCGGCTGCATTTCCTGCCTGCGTTTTCATAATGACCAGAGCGTCAGGCCCAAAATATATCCCTCTCCTTCACCCCTGCCGTCCTCTCCCCCCATTCCCAGCACTTTTTTTTTTCCTTCGTTACGCTCTCAATACTTTATCTCCATGAAAAGCACACACAGCGGTCACCAGCGTTTCCTGTTTGCCGAGTGTGCTTTAACTATATCACACCCTCGGCTGCTGCGCTGGAATGCACAGCATATGGCATTGTGAAAGGGTTTACTGTCGAATAATGGCAGCAATGCAGTCCTGCTGGTTTATATCAAACCCTGTCACTCTCTTCACGGAGGTCTCCCTCGTGCTCTCCGAGAGGCGAGGTAAAACACACACACACACACACACACACACACACACACACACACAGACACACACACACACACAGAGGAAACTTCAACTCTCATGTAGGACCTCAGCAGAAGCCTGCCTGAATCAAGACCTGCGAACTCAAGGCAAGGAAGATTGCAACTTATGAAGTGGTAAACTGGCAGCCACTCTGAGATTTGTTTCAAATCTTAGTCCCCATAATGGAACCTTCTACAGGTAAACAAATGGGCTGTTAAAGATTTTTGAGCTCCTCGCTGAGATTCCTGTGGGCACAGCCAGCATGGGCTGGAGGAGGGCTACGTGCCTGAGCCCCTGTTCTCCAGGGTGGCAGGGCTGTCAGCCTGAGCAGCTCCCTGAGATCTATCCCTACGTGCAGTTTCACCTTCCCTGCTTTCAAAAATCAGCACTGATATATTAGGTTATGAAAACATCCACGTGAAAAGCAAACATACAAACATATACCATCACCTTTCACTTTGGGTCAAAGTTTCAAAACTGCATTTTCATTTAATTGCTCACAGGTTTATTTTTGGTTTGGTTTTTTGGGTTTTTTTTTAAGCAACTTTGAAAAAAAAAATACTTCCCAAATAAATAAATAAATAAATAGATAAATAGATAAAGTGCTGCTTCCAACTGCAGTCAGGTTTAGCTAAGATGCTCACAAAGGTTATACTTCAAAGTGCTTTTTGTGCAGATCTTGAAATGCCTTCCCATGCCCGGATGCATTCGGCCAGCAGATGCTGAAACGAGTAGCAATACTTTTAAAGCCCATTGAAATGCATCCATCCACCCTCTCTTCATAAAAGGAAGCCTTACTTAACAGGCATTTATTATTGCTGAACTAGGGTTGAAAGTTCAGTGTCCTTATAGACCAAAATTATCAAGATTTCTGAGTTTGCAGCCCACGTTTAAGTCCTAATGAGCTATTGTACCCACTCACTGCTATTAACTCTTTGATGTCAGGAACCCATGATGCTCTTTTAAATGTCTCACAGATGTCCAAGGGAAAAAGTGCAAAGCTCACCTGTGCTGAAGGACAGGTGAGCAACCGGGGTTTTTTTTTTGCCTTTAGTCCCCTCCAGCAAAATATGCAAAGACAACTACAGCATTAAATATGCATGTCAAAGACAGGCTAGCCTACCAGTTTGGACTGTGAACTCAGACTCAGGGGAGCTGTACATCGCTTCCAGCTCTGCCATGATCTGATATGCAGAACACGTTACCTTTCTGGGAAAGGGATGTGAGCATACGGTGCCCGTCACACCACATACGTACAGCAACCCAACTGCTGCTGTGCCGTGCACTGCACAGCCCCATCTCCCCTGGATTTGGGCAACCTGAGGCAGCAACAGCAATCTGCTTTTCTGACAGTTCCTTGCCTACTAGATCTTCCTAAACACAGGTAACAGTAAAGTGAAAATGAAATTATCTTTAATTTGCACCAAGCGCTTTGACCTGCTCTTTACACAGTCACATCGGTGAAACTGTGTCCACAGGGAGAAGCCACTATCATGCTTGAATGGCACTTGGGAAGGGAAGGCTGCCTAATTTTCCAACCCCAGACTAAGGCCCCCAGTCAAACCACCGGCAAACAGGAGCAGGGTGATGCTTTAATTCAAGAGTCACAAGCCCAGCTGGGCACCCAGGCGTGGAGCAGCTTGAGTTGGCCAGACAAGAACACGGCACCAGCTCTTTGGCTGTTCTCCTCTCCCACCACTGCCGGGACTGCTCCCTCACACTTTCTCACTGTTTACTCATCCCACAGATTCCTCAGCACAGAGATCTGAGGTGTCCAAGCATTGCCTACACAGGAATGGAGCTTAACAGTCCATCTCCGGTGTGAGCGGACGCTCCCTGGACGTGCCCCAGGCATGAGGAGCGGAACAAGTTACTGCAGGGTGAGCCCAGCGAGGCCTCACAGCACCTCTGCAACTGCCCGGCCACATGCTTGGCTCTGGACACCTTCAGTCCAAATGGCAGCTGCTGCCTCACATTTACCCCTCGGGCAGTGACTGTGGAGCAACCAGCATTGCCTCACATTCACACCACAGCTTATCCCAAAGTAACCCGTCCTGGCCATCAGAGCCCTTTAATAAGAAGCAGGTTATTTCATGTCCAGTAAAAGACCTCCCTCCAAAGAGCTGGACATGCCTGAAAAGCATCAAGATGAGGAGTCAACGTGGAGCAGTTACGGCTTTAGCAATTCAAAATCTTGCTTGCTTAATATTAATTAACCACGTAGACATGCCCAACATGCAGTGACAGAAGTTCTGCCGCCAGGGAAAACTTTACTGCAGACATTTGGGGTTTTCTAATGATATGGCTTCCATGCAGCTGCTTGGCAGGAGAAGTGTTCACAGCCATAAATGCATAGTAAGAAAGTCTGGAGGCTTTCAGGTCTTTTCATTCTGCTTTCCTCCATAAAACATCATTTCCTTATTACAGGGCAGTCACACGCCCACAACACTCAATACTGACATCGCAGAGCTCTGCAGGCACAGATTAGGACAACTTTTTTTGTCTTCTTTCCTTTCCCTGACACTGCCCTTCCAGCCAGGGAAGGAGACCATGGACAGATTTTGTCCATTTCCCAGTGGGAAGATGAGAATCAAGACCAAAACCCTTCTTCAACTTTTCTTCTACTACTCCTCCTACAGCCCTGGGAAGAAATATGTCAGCACAAGGACAAGCTCCAGGGAAGAAGAGTTTGGGTCACACTATTCCTTCTCTCTCTTTCTTCTCAGTAGCTGGGGGGCAGGCAGAGGCCACAACCATCTCTCAGGAAGGGATTTTATTTCATATAAATGCTCATTTCCAGCATCCCAACTCAGAAAAGCATCACTACACAAGACAATACTTTGAGCACATGCTTAAGTGTTGTCCTGAACATCGATGGACATCAATGCATGTTTAATGATTTCTTGAATCAAGGCCTAAAAAGTAAAAAGGAAGGGGAAGCTAGTTTCCACAGTAATAGTAGTTGAGAAGCCTTTGAATCGTGCCAACAGGAAAAATGTGTGTTAGGGAACAGCTCGCCTCTCCTAGGAAACTGCACCTCTTTCTGCAGGCCTGCACTGCAGGGCCCAGGGTCACCATCAGGTCCTTACTCTGCACCAAGAAGGTAGAGGGATAAGGTTGGAAAAAAAAAAAACCACCAAAAACCCAACAACAAAAAAAAACCTCAAACCAAACCCCAAAACTTGGTTACTTCTCAATTCCATCAGGGAGGTTAGTCGGAAAACACCATTCCTCTTGTATACACACAAACATGTTCAAACCATGCATGTCCATGACCAGCTACCAGCCTATCCCTCATTTTGCACATATCATTCCTACAGATGGGAGCCTGGATGCATGGCTACTGCCAGCCAAGGTAGAGGAAGGACTTCTCCAGCTCCCCCAAACTTACTCATTCCAAGAGATGAGGCATAAAGTACATCTGACACAAGGACCTAAATGACACCAAAAGTAACTTTCCTCCAAGGTCTGATATATGTTAGGATGTCAGGTATGGATTTCAAAAACTACTTCAGTTTCTTTTTTTTTTTTT
>VZTH01016301.1:668555-727836 GCA_013397815.1 Aleadryas rufinucha
GAACCACCATGCACGAACAGCCCCCGCCACTCCGGGCGAACAACGGAAGCCGTATCTGAATCTCCATGAAGGAAGGAAGGAGATCTGGTTCCATGCTTTCAGCACATCACTATCACATTTGCTCACGTATGCAAAACATTTGCTCACATGCAAGCCCTGTTTGGTGCAAGACTCTGGGCACTGAGGTGCCCAAAAACCAGAAACCAGAAGGAAGATGTATTACCAATTCCCATCACTTGGAGGGCCTGAGTTTTCCAAGCTATTGGAATGCAAATAAACAAACCCATACTCTGGATTTGTGCCCCATATGAGTTCCTCAAGTTCCAAGAAGTCTTGTTTTTATTCAAATTTACATTTGGGATTTGTGCAATGTGGACCAGAATGTTTCAGCACTTCTTAAAAACAAGAAATAAAACCCAAACAAACCAGAACTAGACTACCCATAAGCGACATTTCTAACTCTTACAACTCGATCGTAAGCCTCCAGATATTTGATCACTTGCATCAAATCCCTGCACTTCAATATATGTGACCACAACATAAATTTTAAAGTTGAGATGATGTTAAAGCAACTTTCTAACCCGCTGTGGTTTCAAAAAAGTGTGTAAAAATGCAACCCGAGTGTGCAGAATTTGGACCCAAAGCCTAAGCCAACTGAGAGCTTTTTAACTTGAGGGGAAATCTGATATGTTTCAGATTTGCAGATGGCACTATTAAACAAGTCAACTGCTGCATTTTCATTAAACAAGTCAACTGCTACATAACAAAAGTCCACCAGTTTTCTTAGACAGCAATCAAAACACGACCATGTAGAGGGGCACACGAATTTACAGAAAGGGTCCTGATGGGTCACAGCTACTACTGGCTTCCTCATGTTTTCCAGACAACCAGCAAAGTATTTTTCCCTTCTTCCAAGGAAAACGTCCTCACAGGATGTGTGCATGACTGCTTCAAAGTCCACAACTGTTCTGGAGAGTGAGAAGCTACCGCTGCCACAGCTGCAGCCCCTACAAGAACATGACAGCTCCAGTGGTGGCTTTTCAGGGAACAGCCACCAAGCCATTACCCACAAAAATAAACCCATCACCTTCATTTTTCCATGACCATTCCACAGTCACAAGCAACCCTGGAATATCCCTACAACCCCAACCACCTGTGAGGAGCTCAGGTCAGCAGCTGTCCTAAAACACAGGCCAAGAAACACATGGGCTTCCCTGACTGCCCCAAGGGCAGACAGAGGCATTGACAAGCAGCAGGGCTGAGCTCACAGCAGACCCCATCCAGTTAGTAATTATTGCAGGGATTACAAAGCTTTCAGGACTGTCAGTTCTGCTGGTTTTTACTAGCAATAAATTCCATTAGAAGAAACAGAGCAAGAAGGCATGGTTGCTCCCACTCCACCTCTATCCCACACAGCCCGTGCTTTCAGCGCATACTTTCAGCTCCTACACCAGGCTGACCTGAGGGCAAGATGAACGTTTCAGAAGATCTTACTGTTACACTTTGTTTTTCTCCTGTTAAAACCCTTAGTGTGGACTCTCAGTAAAGCCCTTCTCTTACCCACCCCTGGCAAAGAGGATCCAAGAAGTCTTACAGTGCAAAGGCTAAAGCACAAACAGCGTCTCTTAGACATGCACATGAAGCCTAGCAGGAACAGTCCAAACCCAGAGGGCTCAGTTTTGCACACAAGCACAGACATGGACAGCTTCCATTTCTACCAGTGGATAATACTCCAGTGGGAGACAAAATAAAATCAAATAACCGGACCCAAGGGAAAGCAGTAACGCACAAGGGTCGATAAGGCAACTTCCATGAGCTCTACCAAGTGGCCACGATCCAGAGCAGCTTCCCAGCCCCGCCAAGGGCAAGATGTACTGTCTGTCAGATAAGCAGAGGGGGCCAGAGCCCACAGCCAATGCCCACGTCAAGCTAGTGAACCCATAGCTTCGATGGCAGGATGCTTGCAAAAGCAAAAAAAGTCCAATTTGCTGGCTTCAAAATGCCAGCTCTATTGATAAAGTATGAAATATTAGCATTGTTTAAGGTGACGAGCCTGACTCAAGGCCTCCTCATCCAAGAATTGTCATGCCTGTAACACAATATTGATGTGGTGGCTTATAATTCTTACTTTACATAAAAGCTTCATTGTGTGCCAAATTCAATCTCCACAGGCTACCTGAGCCACAGATTTTTACAAGTCTACATTTCAGCGCTGCGAGTCTACAATACACATAATTTTCAATTATGTTAGGGCAGAACAGGATCACTGCCTATATAACATTACTGGTTGGAGGAAATGAGACTCAGCCCTACTGCCGAGCGAGCTAACTGGATCCAGATGGCGGCCGAGCGCGGCAGCCGGCCCAGGGAGCGACGTCCCAGCAGCCGCCCCCTCCACAACTCTCTCCTTCACACTGCAGGGACATGCCAAGCCCTTGCTGGGGCTGGGAGCTGCGACAGGAGGATGCCTGGGCAAGGGGGGAGTTGCATCACCACGGGGAAGAGGAGGGAAAGCCGTGGTAGCTCTCGCAGGTTTACCACCGCTGCCCTACACTATGATATTCTCATTAAAAAGGAGAAAAATGAAGTCCTGCTGCAACAGAGAGGTAAATCCTTTCCTTCCTCAAGCAACTAAATAGCAGGAAATCCTCTTCTCTTGGCCCTAAATGCAGACTTGAGCCAGACAGTTCCTCTGATTTGCAAGGAGTCCACAAAAAACCAAAGCTGACTTTCCCAGCCTTCTGACACTGCTTTTACATTTCTGCACCAGGCAGCTGGGAGGGGGGAGAAGGGTAAGAGGGAGGGAAGTTCCCACCATCCTGCTCCTGCAAGTGCTGGACACCCGGTCACTCCTCTCCTGCTTGTTGTGTCTCAGTGTGGAAATCAGGACTTGCCTGTACAAACACTGAACTTTTCAACAAATTTACTCTAACAAATCTGTGCAAATTATTTCAGAACAAAACTGTTGAAATGGGCTCTGCTGGCCTGCTTTTAACATTTTTTGAAAATAATGTCATCATGGTGCAAGTACTTTATTCCCTGTTTAACAATATGATCTGATGGGGATCATTAGCATGTGTGTGTTTAAAAAAAAATAAAAAAAAGTTTTATGGCAAGTCTCAGAGAGCTTAAGCAAAATAATTGTTAAGCTCCAGGCCTCCACACAAGAATTAAAACAAGTATGGGGTGAGCGTACTTGAGAGAAACCAAAGCTTTTAAAAAGGCTGTTAAATTGTCAGCACAAGGGAAAAGGCAAATGATTTGAATGGCCCAGATTTTTTTCTGTAGAAGGGAACAAAAAAAACCCCAAGGACCTTCCTACAGATCCACACCTCCCATCTACAGCCAGAGGGTCCAGCAAAGCACAGACCCACCGGGAGCAGCTCTGCAGAGCCACCCCCCAAAGCAGCCACCTTCCTGAGGACTGGCTGGGCAAACAAACATCCTTCCCAAGTTTTCACAGCAGAGTTGGTCAAAGGCAGCTAAACTTCACATCCAGCACTAGAGGAGTTTGCTGGAAACTCTTACTCAGGGCCGGCAGCTGCCCCACAGGCCGGGGCTGAGCTCGAAGCGGTGAGGCCGCGAAGGAAAGGATGGCACTGAGCTCACAGGTGTTTCCTGCACTGGTGTCCAACCTGGACCTGTCCCCTTGTCACACTATTGTTTTCACTGCTAGATTGCCCTACAAGTGATGTTCTCCAACATGCAAAAACATAAACGCAGTAAGAAAAAAAAAAAGGCCATATTTTTAAACAGAAGGAAAGCTGCACAATGCTTTCCAGCTCAGGTTTCCTGCAGCTGGAGCTTATTAGCTCCCAGGAACTGAAACAAGCAGGAGCAGGGCTCCTGGAGTCAGCCTGATGCCACTGGTCTCCAATACCTGCCCTAACCATCGGACCACACCTCCAAAGTCTGCACTTTCTCCCTGGATCTGAAATAGAAGTATTCCTAATCCTAGTTTTGCTGTTAGTCTCTCCCTTGGCCAGCATTGCAGAGTCACGTGGAAGTACACACCTGGATGTCAACTTGAAGGTCAGGAGTTTCTCCAATATTTAGTTAGAAGCTCTTCTGGGAGGGAGCATCTAGCCAAATTTTAAACAGAGATAATCCAGTAGTAACACAGGAGATCACAATGCTGAGAAGAGAGCTAATATTTACGGGGAAGCTGATAGGAACAAGGATTAACAAGACCACAATTGCTCTCTACAGACAAAAAAAAAATAGTTGCAAGAGGATGCTCATCTTGGTACCTACAAAGAAAGGTCTGTCACCTACTAGTGTCCCCAATTATATTAGAAGCAAAGCCTCTAAAGATTTAAATGTAGACCCCCCCAGCTTCTGCTCCATTGCTTAATTTACCTCCACCCCTTATTTCTGGTCTTCAGTTATCACCTTGTTTGTAGAGGTGTGCCGTGTGAGAGCAAAAGCTGAAGGATTTATTTTAAATAACTGAAAGAGGCAGTTGAAGGAACTTTAAAAAGGCCTCCTATTCCTTGCAGATCTGCAATGTCTGGAATTTTTTGTATGAGCAATAATAGACACCACCCACGATGCTGAGCCCTTCTACGGAATATGTAATGCACCACCACGAGGCACAGGGGAGCTGCTCAAAACAAAAGCAGCAAGGTTGATTTCAGTGAGACCAATCCTTTCCACACAAAAGATTTCCCCAGAGCATTCAAGAAATTAAAGCATAAAATTGTGAAACATGGAAATATTTATCATATATCTCCACTGGTTTTTTTTTCCATCATCCTTTAAACTATTACAACATCACAAAAATAGGTTATTAAGTAAAATACATAAATAGGGGAAAAGTGGCACAAAACCCAGGAACTGGTGTTAGGTACCTGCACTGACACATGCACATAAGGCATTTAAGTCCTCTTCAAAATTTAAAATGTCCTTTAATTTTCCCATTACTGAGAATTTGAGTGACCTTGTCTCCTTCCTTTCCGGTAATACACAGGAGTCCCTGACACAGGGACCTTGAGTTGCCCATTTCAGTATTTTGCCAGTGCCTTTGTCATATTGCTGAGGTGCTGCTAGGGCAGAAGAATGAGACAGCTGAGTCCTCCACTGGCTGAAAGTTAGAGAAATGTGTTAGTGATTAAAAAGCCCAAGAGCATCTCAAAGGAGGGATGCCTGAAAGCAGAAACCCAGGGATCTGGAACTGTCTCACTAAAGGCACAGAGCAAACTAAGGTGATGGGCAAAGAGGATGCCCTTTTTGGAGTGGGATAAGGCACAAAGCAACATCTTGAGCCCCACAGGTGCCTCATCAACTGGAGCTCTCCTGACTGGAGATGTGGGAATGTCCCAGAAAAAGCAGACCCTGTGCTTTCTTCTGACCTAATCTCCAGGCTCTTCTCCTGCATCCCAGAAGAGCATGCACAGCTCTTCTCCTGCATCCCAGAGCAGATGCAATATAACAGCTCCATCCCATTACTGCTGCCAGGCATCACCCCCACCTGCACGGGTTTTCTGTACACAGTGATAAGGGTGCAGAGGAGGCTGCCATGGGAGAGAGTTAAAGAGAATAACCAGAAGCTTCCTCAAAAATTATTGCCTATGAAAGTTCAAGCAAATGCAGATAATTATTTGCTCATTCTGACATGGATGAAAGGCACTCTTGCCATCAGTTCTACTGAAATATTGAAGTAAAACAGGTTTTTTGTTTCTACTGAAGGCAAGGCTGGTAGGCTACAGTTGAGTTCTGGGATACTGACATTGAGCATGAAGAAGCAAAGGCTGATCAGCTACTACAGGAATTTAGAATAGTTTTTTTAGCTTTACAAGAGGAAGAGTGTTCATGTGACATAGAAGTACAGCATTACTTTCTGCAGTTCACATGGTATCTCTGCAAAGTAACTGCAGGCTGTATTTCTCAATCCTGGGTGGAGCTTGGGAAAGCACCATTACTTTTCTCACATTGAATTTGAAAGACCCCACAATCCTCGCTGCACAAATCAGCAGGTTGGCTGAGGACTATTCAGACGTCTAGAAAGTGCTGTTCCAAAAGACAGGCACAAATAAAAGCATAATTTCAATCGAGGAACAAGAACAAGCATTTTATCTACTTTTAACCAGAAAAAAACCCCATTAATTTTTAAGCTACTTTCCCCAAATTTTCTCTGCAACCTGTTCTGTTGCACTTAAGCATAGAGTTTCCAATAGATAAAGAATGGGACAGTCATAAAACCTCACGAAAATCTTTCGGTGGGTACATCTTGCTTAGACTCAAAGTTTAACCAGCCTCCAAGATTCACCAAACAATTTGATGTACAGACACACAATTTCTCATCCTGGCAATCTCCCAGAGACTGAGAGAACAATTGGTAACTAGTGTTTGCATGAAGTCCAAGAATGCATTTTATGGTCTATAAAATATAATTCCTTTCCTCCCCTTTAAATCAAGACAGTAAAGATATCTGACAGCATGTTAGAGACAGAGATCATGGCACTGAACTACCTCCATTCTAACAGCAGAGCTGCTCCAGGGGAACCTTGCCTCTCTTAAAACTTTCCAAGACCTGTGCACTTTCTGGTAAGAGCATAGGTCTATTTGTAAAGGAGGGGCTCTAACTTTAAGCTTTGAAACTACTTTTTACAATTTTTTTTAAAGGAAAAGCAAGAAGAAAAACCCTACAACATAACAGTGCTCAGTGGTCATGCAGCTTGGTTCTGCTTTAATGTTGCAGAACATGTCTGCCCTGTCCTGCTCCCCTCTCACCACACACGGATCTGTAGCACAGGACAGCACAGCTGCACAAGGAACAAAGGCGCCCTCCAAACCTGCCCCCATCTCTCCCTTCACTTCCACCACTTGGAGTTTGGAATGAGAGCTACGTTTCCTAACTATGGGAAGCATCAACCAGGCTCCTTCAGTACCCAGTAGTGAAGCCCATCAGGAAATTCATCTCTACATGACCATGATGTGAACTGGTACCATTTTCCACTGCATGTATTTGTGTGAAGGTAAAAAAAAAAAAAAAGCCCAGACATAAAGAGGCCTATCTTTGTACAACTCTGGCCTGCATCAATCATAGAATCATAGAATGGTTTCAGTTGGAAGAGACCTTGAAGATCATCCAAAGTTCCAACTTTCCTGCTGTGAGAAGGGACACTAAGACCAGGCTGCTCAGACCCCCATCCAGCCTGACCTGGAATGGGGCATCCACAGTTTCTCTGGGCAACCTGTGCCAGTCCCTCACCACCCTCCCAGGAAAGAGTTTCTTCCTAATACGTAATCTAGACCTGCCCTCTTTCAGCCAAAAAAGGGTTGATTTATAAAGTGCTTGGCACCTCCAGCTATCAAAAGCCAGCAGAGGCATGACAAAGGCAAGACAGTAAAAGGATGCTCTGCAAGACAAGTCCACCTCCAAAGGGGCCTCCCACACTATCTTGGCTGGGAGGGGTTTCTTCATTCTTTAATCCAAATTCTCATCTCAGATCTTGTGAAGTACCTGTGAATGAGTGGCACAGGTGGGTGAGATCCCTGAGTAAAGGTGCTACAGGAGAATTTAGCAGTTTGCTCATTATTGTAACATGGCCTAAGAGGGTTTTACTGAAAGAATCATATTTTCTTCCAGTGTTGGGTAAGTGAAACTCATGACTCTAATCACTACCACAAAAATTCCTGTCGATGTAGCAATTCTGGGTGAACTGCTGGGAGCCACTCTCTAGTAAACCCAGCAAATTTCATACCAAATTTCCTGTCACCTCCCTTGTGGTTTCCATGTGTGATTGGGCCTTCAATGCAACAAGGGGTAACTGCAGAATAGATGGCTCCAAGGGTTTCAGGCCCTCATGAAAACGAAGAACTTGCAAAATTCTCTTTCCCTAGGGGTGGTAAGTTTTGTCTTTTTTTTTTTTTTNGTTTTTTTTTTTTTTTTTTTTTTTTTTTTTTTTAAGTTAACACAAAAATGTAACCTTAAGGCAACCTCAGGAAAAAAGTCCTGGAGATAAGACTGGAACCAGCAATATTCTGACCTCCTAGGAGAAACTGGGAAGGTTGCTGTTGAGGTTATTTTGTTTTTCAGAAAGGCCTGCCTTCAAAAAAAAACTTTCCACTGCATCATATCCTGGTCCACATTCCTTGCCGTAACCTTTTAGCTCAGATGTGTGGAGATGTCTTTGAAAGATGTAAAAGAGGTTGAGAGTCCCCTCAGCTAATTGTGCTGGCTGAGAAGCAAAACTTGTGGGCTGGGGTAGGATTTGTGTCAGCCTGACCTTCTGCGAGACCAGCTACTCCTCTGAATAAAACCCTCTTGCTGCCTCTGCCAGAATCCTCCTGCCACTCAAGTATCATCTTGCTGTAACAAATTACTCCTAACCCAGGATTATGGCTCTTTCCAAATCCCTCCTGGAGAGCCGGGAAAGAAACGATCCCTTCCCAGGATTCGGAACCCCTATCAATAATTCCCCTTTTTGCTTCTCTGATGGCACGAGGTCCTGGGCACAGCAAGACTGCTGCACCCATTTTCCTTCCAAATAAAAGCTCGACATCTCAATTGTCCATCAGAAGAGGAAAATATGAAGGCTTGCCTTCAGATATCCATGGAAAAGACACTCCATCTGGCCAGAGGGAAAGATGACTCCTGGCTAAGTAGGAAGAATTATACATAGGTGGAGGACTAAGTGAATCATTTGGGATGAAAGCAAAATAAAACAAATGAAGTATTCACTAAATCTGTGCTGTCACCTCTTGTTCCTGGGCAGCCACTGTGTGTATTTATTTTCTGGTTTCCTCCAGCACCACCAAAACAATGCAATATGCATTTAGGTATTTAGCGTAAGTATTTTTAAAAATGTTCTTAGTTGAATCATCAGCCACACAAAGTCTTCCTCAAGAACACATAAAATGCTGTTTTTTCTTAAAGGAGATGAAGACAAAAAAGGTGTTAAAACAAATATGGCCCAGAATCGACATCATTATGCATTATTCTTCCCCAATTTAAAGGGCATCCCCAATGAAAATAAGCCAAATTCCTGCAAAATCCAAATAAATCGTGGCATGTCTTTAGAAAGACATGCTGACTTTTCAAGTAACTTTTCATTACATATTAAATATAAGCAACTTTTGTTGAACTGGCATACTTCGCAGACTTAAGATACACAAAATACACTACTAGAAGTTTTGAAGAAATGTGGGCTTTTTGTTTATTTAGAGAGAAAAATTTTCCTTAGTCAAAAAACTACATTGCCATATCCACTCCCTGAGCTGAAAAGAGTAGAAATGAAAATCAAATAGCACAGTGAACTGAGACAAAACAATCTTTTCAGCTTTAACAAATTAGAAAAAAAAAAAGGAAAACGCTCTTTTTTCAGCCAGCACATTGAAATCATACATTCCTCCATGTATCTATAGGAAAAAAAATAACAGAAAAAGATTTTCTGCTGCACAGAGAAAAATGCAACATGCATGAGCCCGCATTCTTCCTCTCCAAGTGTGGGTGGAAGAGAAGCAGGAGGGGAAGTAGAAAAAAAAAAATATTGGAATCTTAAAAAAATTCATGTAGAAACAGTGGCACCAGCAGCTCTGCAATAGCTCATGTCCTGGAGGGACTCTGCCCCATGCGCCAGATTCTTGTGGTTGTGGAAGAGGTTTGTTTTGGAGAGGTGAGGGTGGCTGTGCCGCGCCATCCGGCAGCGAACACCCAACCCATGGCCGCGGGGAGCGCAGCCCGCAGACACCGCACGCCCGCGCTCCCACATCTGCATCTGTCACACTTTCATGCCACAGCCCCAAAGCTGAAACAAAGGAGTCATCAGAGCAGCCCTGAGCGTATAAATCTGTAAATAGCTGAAAATGTTGCTCTTGTTGCTAAATATAGTGCAGGCATTTTGAACTGGCTGGCCCGCAAGGCAACTTTTGTATTTATTTATTTAAAGGACCACGGTTTGGAAACACTGAGTGTTTTTTAAGCCGGTTCATGTATATATATATATGTTTGTTCTCAATATTAATATGTAAAAAAAAAAAAAAAAAATTAAAATAACTTAGCAGGTAGTAGAAAAACAACTTCCATGTAAAGGAGGCAGAGAGCTGAGCAGAAAGACATATTTGACTTTGCAGCGGGAGCAAAATCTCCCTCCAAGGATGGTAGATCAGGTTCATACAGAATTAAATACAGAATAGCTTCAACCGTGCACCCTGATGCAATTAGTAAATGCTCTGCTCCCTGTGGCAGCTCTCCCCAGGATCGGACACATTCCTGCTGAGCCTCGGGAAGGGAGGGATGCGGATGGCAGGGCTGTCTGGGAGAGGGGAGGAGAGGCGCAGCCCCCCGGGCTAGGGAACGCCTGCAAAACCCCACACGCCACGGCAAAAGAGGGATGCACAGCTACTCACCCTCCCAAAGCCGGCATAGGGATGCCCATTTCTGACTAAATCCTCGCAGCTGGGCACCAGCTCACTCTGTGCCTTTGCAGGAGGGTGAGAGCCAGGGGTGCAGTGAGCCTGTGCAGGAGGAAAGGGCAGGATTCCCCAGGAAGGGCTCTGGGATGGCAGCCCAGCCCCAAACCACGCAGGAGTCACTGCAACAGAGCACTCACCTATGGGATGCTCTGTGGGTGCTCTCTGGAAGCCAAGGGCACAACCCTGGAGCTGGGGCAGCAGCTCAGACACCAAGGGGACAGGGTGATCCCCACAGAAGCTCAGGACAAGGATGGAGGAACACACCAATCCCTCATGGCTCTACGGGGAGAACCACAGCCAAACCTGAGGCACCTGAGGCTTCACATGCCTGTGCCAAGTGCCCTGGACCCACAAGTGCCAAATGAATATTTTAGGTTTTAGCCTTACCTGCAACTGATAAAAAAAACCCCCAGTAGCTATTCGAGGTTTGTTACAGCTGTACAGCTGTCTTAAGAAAAAAGGGGAAAAAAAAAAGCTTTTTCTTAGCAGGGCGGGGGGTGGAAGGGGCTGCATCGACAGCTCCAGTAGCCAGAGGCACTTTGCAAGGAGGAAAGTAGAACTCACGATGTGGGCAGGCCTCAGGTTTCTGAGCCTCAGGGCACATCCAAGAGACACAGCGTATTTACTGAACAGCCGGGAAAGCAAAGGCTCCAGTCTTACAACATTTTATAATCTTATTGTGGACACTTATATTTTATAAGTATTTGAGGTTGAGGAGAGCGGGGCGGGGAGGGACACAAGAAGCCACGTTAGCTGTCTGGTGGGGTTCTGAGAGGCGGGTTTGTTTTTTAAAGATGAGGGAGGATGACTCCATATGTGGGTAATTATAAATGAAGCGAGTAAGGATCAATGAGCTCCCTTTCATAGCAATCGCTTATTTATTTATTTTAAAAATCACGACACAGCATTTCTGTTCTATTTCCAAGTCAAATTTATCCTAGGTGGAATCAGAGGAAGAAAAACCAGGTTCCTAAACAGATTTTTTGAGAGCATTAACAGACTTGAGAGCATCTGCGCAGGACAGTAAGTTGAAGTCAGCGTTTCTGCATGCTACACAGCCAACCCCATAACCTCAGGAGGGAACTTTCATCTCCACAGACCTGCACACAAAAGGTCATTACAGTGCACCCTGCTCCCACTAAGGAGCTTACCTCTCACATGTAACATCAGGCTTATTAAGCAACGTGCGATGATACAATAGCCGCTAATCTACTGAAAATTATTATTCCTTTCCTCCTGCCCCCAAGCAACACGGGGATTTGCAACATGCTGGCCTGTAGGATGTTACCTGAAGGACAGAGGGAATTCGAAGAGCCCTGCCCTCCTCCCCATTCCCTGGGTGATCCCTCCTAGTGATTTCCAGTGAGGCTGTCAGGGATAGCCAAAGTATGGTAGAAAAATTCCTCTGACTCTGTATGGGTTTAATCAGAATAAAAAGTTGCATTTACAAAGAAAAAGGAAAAAAAAAAAGAAAAAGAAGGAGAAAGAATTATTTCTCCAGCAAGCAGGAGAACAGCAAAAGAAAAATGCAGATCTCAATGCAACCATCCACTACCTCTTTCCATTGGTCCAGGAAATGATTGGCAGCTCCTGCAAGACCTGCTTCAGGCTGTCATTCTGTGGAGCTGGATGTTTTGCCATCGCTTCTGAATGATAATTGGCTCAAAAATTAACACGCCTCAGTGTCCCTGTAGAAAGAGCCCTGTGGTCTCATCCAGTGGGGTCATTACTCGCCAGAGCATTCCACATTTCCTCAAGAGGGCACGAATGGCCTGAACTCCCACACACTTCAGAGCAGTTAATTCACTCAACAGGGCAAAATATTCAGGTCAGGATTTTTCCAAGAAGCCATAAGGACCTGGGTGCCTGATTGGCTTTGCTCCTTTGTGAATCCCATCCCTTGCACTGGTGAGTGATTTAAGACCCACACTGAAGCTCTGTTCAAGGGGTCAAAAATTTGCAAATAAGATGTGACTAATACTTTTTCATTTTAGAAGTAAATTTAGAGAACTTTGAGTCATATCAGAAAGTGCTTTTATTCTCAAAGTAATTTTAAACCTCCTCTCTCAGTTTATTAAGGCCATTAACTCTTCTCCTCATCTGAGTCCCTTATTTTGTTCCAGGATGAAGAAGAATACTCCTCTGTCTGGGGACTGATGGTACCCATGGTGCATCTCTCTCATATAAATGTGCTCAAAAAAAAAGCAGAGTCCTTTGGTTTTACTTTACTACGGAGTTAACACTCACATCAATCATTCCACATACGTACACACCAAAATACACAGCAGACAAACACATACCCTGTCAGTCCTGCATAACGATGCTTTAGGCTTGTAAATATAATACATCAGGCCAATTCATCCACAAGTGTCAAGAACCTCAGGGAAGTTACTGGAGTTTTCAGTCTTTTGTCCCTTAGAAACTCTGATTACAATATGATCACCACCAAGGCCAAATTAGCAACTACTTTTGGCTATCTTGTGCAGTACCTCATACGCCAAGACATGCAAAATCATACAAAATTCCCTATCTTATTACAGTGCAAAAAAAACCCTCAAAGCAACCTTCCCAGGCACACAGAGAATAGAGAAGATGGCAATGGAAAAATGGATGGCTCAGTCATTTGCCCACACACATCAGGAGCATTACAAACAGAAGTGAATTTAAAAAAATCTGGGGAAGTCCATACTATCTACCGCATGCTTAGGCAAGGAATGGTTAGAAATTTAATTTTTTTTATTTTTACTAAAATAAGGGAGAAGGTAATTGTTTGCCAACAGACTAAATCACTTTGAAAATGGAGAAAATCCAGAAATGACAGAGCAAGGCAGCTGCAGGACGGGGCTGCAAGGGTGTGGAAGAGGCCACTGCCAGTGTTGGTACCAAGTAACAGCTCCCCAGCCAGCCAGCCCGCTGCTTTCCCCATGCAGGAGGAATTTAAAAAGAAAAAAGAAAAAAAACCTAACAAAATAAAATGCCAAGCCTGCCCTTCAGTAGGGCCTAGATTAATCGTGAATGCAAATGAAGCCCTTCTGCAGCACTAGGGTCCATTTCCAGGGAAATGTGTGCACCCGCCTCTGTTTACTCCGGCTCCAGCAATGCAGCACAACCTTCAGTCAAGCTATTAACTTGAACGTTGAACTTCACAGCACTGGCTGTCTTTCTCAGCCATTCTTTTGATGTTACCTCCAAAGCAAAAGATCAAAGACTTTGAGTGTGGTGAGGGGAAGTCCCAGGCTCTTAGCCTACCAGCCTGTGATATATGTTAAAATCCTGGCCAAAAGAGAGAGCGAAGGGAAAAAGAAAGGAAAAGCTAGCAAAGAAAGCGTTCTGGCAGAGCGGTGACACAAGGAAGCGGTGCAGCAAAACCCACATGCCACGTCTACCCGGGTTCACGACCCCAGAAAGGGGGCTTGCTTCTCTGCCCCCACGCCTCCTGGCAGTGCTGGGGTGCTCCCCAAAACCTGCAGCCCCCGACACCCCTCTGCCGCGAAGCCGCACCTCGCGCGCTGCCCAAGACTCGTGCCAGCAGCACATTCCCAGGCAGAGAAGCATCCCTGGCTGGTACGTGGTGCCAGCCCACGAGCTCAGCAGGACGGGGAGAGGCAACACAGGGTCGGGGCTCTGCGAGACATTGAATTTCCATGTCCGCCACAGGCTCCCAGGCCATCCTGAATGAGTCACACAAAAATAAACCCTTTGCCTCAGCCTTCCTGCTTGTAAAACGCAGATAATATTGCCCTGCCAGGATAACAGCCTATTCTTCCTTGTGGGGCCCCGGCAGGCAGCAGTGCTAAAGGCCGTGCTGCTATCTGCAGGGTCCAAGTCCACACACCCCCTCACGTATCTCCACACCCCAGGTGGCAGGAGGGAACCCACGGCCACAGGGACAGGCAGCTCCCCCATCCCAAAGAAGGGATTGCATGGCAGCTTCCGCCACAGCTCACCACCGTCACCCTGGAGCAGATCTGGATGCCTTTGGGAAGGCTGGTCCTGCAGGAAAACATCTAGAAAGTAACCATTTTCCCCATCTCTCAGCCTGTTTTTGTTTGCTGGGGGGTTGGGGGTTTTCTTACGGGGTTTTTGTATTATTTTTATTTTAGCCACACGTTTAGAATGGGACAGGAAGGGGGCGATCTTTTTTTCATATATGTTTTTTTTTTTTACTTTAAGATTCTGTCCAATTATTTTCCCCTTCCTGAGCCTTTTATTTGGGTTTATTTATATTCCCATAATACACAACAGCATTCCAGATTTAGATGGTGACACTTGGTTGACACGGTCAAAAGTGGATCCAGCGCAGCCTGTCTGCCAAACCAAGCCCCTCATCCATCAGCCAAAGTCTTTTTACCGCAGGGTCATGAAGGAATCACGGACTGTTTGTCATTCCTTTCTACCAATGTCCCTCCTAACTCTAGAAACCAAAACCCTCTTATGCTTGTCAGCTCCTCCTCTTCCCCACCCCCATGAATTCAGCTCTTGGCATTCACCAGCATAAAAAGCCATGGGATTCAAAACAGAAATTCTTCAAAACAGAATTCATGGCATTAAGCAGTAAGTAGGATATTCTGATTTTATTGTACTTTACTTACTCCTACTTAGCTCTAATCCTCACTCCCTAGACAGAGGCTCGCTCTCGCTGTCAGCGAAGTCGATAGGAATTTGGCTATTGACTTCAATAGAAGTGGGATCAGTTCCTCACATCTGTTGCACAAGGCAAGCAATATGCAGAGCAAAAGAGAAAAATAGGTGGGGAGAGAAAAATAAAATGGAAAAAAAAGAGAGAAAAACCTCCACGCTGAATTGTGAAATGATAAATGAACGCAAATCAGGACTGCACATCACAGTTGCAGGGGACCTCCAAATCTGCAAATCAACATCATCAATTCCTAAACCAATTCCTCCTTTCATAAAAAGGCAACCCAAACAACTTACAGGGGGAAAAAAAACCCCAAAACACAACAAAAAAAATTACTCTCCAGTCACAGTTTCTAATGCAAAAGGACCAGCTGGCCTGAGCAGTACAGCTTTTTCATGCCGAGGAATTCCTCAGCTCCCTTCCCAGCTCTCTGCTCCCCAGAGGTTTGGAGCACATGGAGAGAGGAACGGGCAGGCAAACGCAAGGAGACGGCAGGATCCCAGCCTGCAGAAGATGGAGCTGACGGAGCAGTGCGAGAAGTCAAGTACCAGTTGCTGCTCCACAGCATGAGCAGGATCCAAAATAAACAAGACCTAGATCTGGAACGTGATCCTGCCCTGCGTCACAGCCCCGCGATAATGCACCAGGAGTCAGGATTTCTTGGCATCAACCACGCTCTCAGCAATAAACAAGCCAATTCTCTAGAGCTACAAGGGACGCAAAGGGAGTCAGGGAAGGAAGGAAAGGGAGAACGGGGAAAAAAGAAAGATAAATGAAAAAGAATTATCTGTGTATGAGCCAAAAAAATGTATAAAATGAGTATGCAAAGAAGGAACTCCCAAAACTGTGATGGGAAGTAAGAAAAGGAGATACAGAAACAAATTTTATACACCTCCTACCTGCAGAGATGCTGTTCAAGAATTAGGCATCTTGGCTAAATAATTTGTCTTTGTGATAAATTAAGGGTAGCAATGGTAGCTTACAATAGGACAGCCACAAGATTCAAAATCTGCACCTAAATCTCTTTAATATCACCAAGAATGTCAAAGTCCTCTCTAAAAAAATACCAAAAATAAGTAAATATATAGCAATTTAGCTGGTTCGCCAAAATTCCTGAAGTCTGTTTGCTCGCTATGCTCCACGGCAATCAGAACAGCTACTCTCCCTCTCTATTTATACTCCATTTCAAGTTGTGGTTCTTACTACGTGCAGCATATTCACCATGCCAGAAAAATCACTTAGCTTGGAAAAAGCCAGAAAGAGAATGATGAAACTGGGAAGAAAAAGAAGGCAGGGATGGTATTTTGCTAAAAAAAGTAAGGATGGCATTTGCTCTCAGACAGGAGCTAACATAGTGCCTGTAAGTCTCCGATCCACCCAAGTACTTAAGCACCTGCTTAACTTTTAAGCTGGAGCAGCCCTGAAGGTTGCAGTGTATTTCAAGGTGCTCCAAGGCATGGTGGATCAGTGTGAGTGGTGCTGGCCGAGTCGCTAACATTTACTGACTGCACATATGGCAGAAGAGGCTTAAAGCTGCACAGCAAGTGGCTTTCAGAACCATCAGACCTGCAAAGAAAAATCAATACAATTTGCTTCTAACCACCCAGTGTTCAAGTCAGGTTTTTTATTGCTGACCCACCTTCTCGCTCTCCCATCCCGCCTGATCCAAAATGCCCCAGGATGCTCATGTACTGGCACCAAGGGAAAACCCAGGTCAGGGCAGAGGGATGTGATGGGAACCAGAGGAGAGTGTCACATACCGCTCACTCTAGTACGCTGTAAAAAGTCACCCCCTGCAACACAGAAATTCTTACAGAATTAAATCCCTTATAATCCCATTTAGCAGAAACAAGGTAGAGCAGTATGCTGGTGCTTAAGACACATTAGTCTTTAAGAAAGTACATTTTGTTTAAAATAAAAAAAAAAAAAAGCCCAGTCTTCTCTTGAAAAAAACTTGAATGGAAGACATTTTAAACTGGAGTTTTAAATTCCTCTGTGAAGGTACTTTTTGTTTGCTGGGGTTTTTTAAGGGAGTTACAAGGAAGAGAATAAACCATTGAATATTTTCACTCTTTCCAAACGTGATTATTTTTACAGTGGCCCGTATACGTGCTACCTAGTTCGTATGCACAAATAAATGTACGGAGCTAATATTAAAACAACAACCGACTGCAGTGAGACTTAAAAGCATTTTCTACAAGACTATCCAAATACAAGCAAAATAAAACATACACTGCTTCCTAAATTAAGAGCTGTTAATTGTGTTTACAACTTCTTTCCCACTGGGAAATGCTATCTGTGGTCCAGCAGAACACCTTCCCCTCTCCCCCAGAGCAAATGACCTACCAACTAAGTACCAGCTTTATACTCAAGTTGGTCAAGTAGGTTTTTGCTTAACCCACAGGCATTTTTCACATTTCAAAGTTTCTATTAACTCCCTACTGATGTACCCTAAAAGAAGTTTTTAAGGGCTTGGAAGCACATAAATAAAATAGACTTTGCTGGACCAGCACAGACGAATTGAAAGTCTTTCACCTGCAGTGGTGGTGATAAAAATTTTAGATGTAGCTGCACACATGGCCCCTCCATAGACTTCAGATAGCCGTGATTTCCAGCCATTCAGCAATCTCCTGGCCACTGAGCTGCCTCAGTTATGAGACAAGCATCAGGACAGGACCTGGGGTTTGGGTTGGGTGTTTTGGGACTTGGTTTTCTTCCCTTTTTTTTTTTTTTTGGCTGCAGCAAAGCCCTCTTTAGCTGCAAGGCTGAAAGAAGCTGCTAGCCTGTACAGTGATGATAAGAAACCTGGAAGAGGAGAGAGAGATGGCAAGGAAGAAAATCTGGGAGGAGGGAGGGTGACTTGATGTGAAACCCTGAAGCAGAAAAATAAGGGTTTGCTTCAAAGCTAATGCTGTGTACTAACCCTTCTGCCCCTGTTTGCTCTGTAAGGCTCATGCCTGGCTACAGACAGACTGTGCCTGCAAGGTAGGAACTCTGAAGGAGTGACCAGAGACTCTGCTGCTTTACTGACCAAGTTCAGGCCACTGAAAAATGGATGAATGCAAAACTGACCCATCCTCTGTGGTGTTGTATCAGCAAACACAGTCAGAATCAGTTACTGTTCTTTTAGCTCCCTTCTGCTAACTTTGCACAACAAAAGTTGATAAAACCAGACAAAAAAAGTAAACACACCTGTCTTATTATTTTTTTCCTTCTTATGTCCCAAAGTATTTTCCATATCTAAATGGAACTCCCACTGCAATGAAGTGCCTAACTGCAGATTCTGTTTAAAGACTTACTACAGAGGATCAGGTCATGGCTCTCATGAAGTATCCAGCCATTAACTCTTTCTAGAAAGTTCATTTGGCAAAAGAACCTTCAATCCTGCTTTCTCCTAATACAGCTTTCTGCTCCAGCCCTCGCAGCACATGTTAAGCTGAGAGCATTTTAGGTGCTGTCTGGGCTACAGAGCCATGATAAATTAAGCACTGCACAGTTGCATGAATGAAATGAATTTATGGATCCATTTAAAATATGCTAACATTAATATAAGGTAACTCCTACAGATAATTCCAAATTTTCTAATCCCTTACTCCTTCCACCTATGTGAAAGGATTAAAACCCCCAGTCCCAAGACCACTGATTTAGCAGAGCATCCTTGCCACAGCCTCACTGAGCCCTTCACCATTGCTCTCCACTCAGCTGTGGGTCCCAGTGGGTCAACTTCGTACTGTTCTCCATCAACAACCACAAACAAACCTTTACCTTGTTGGTACCAGTCTGTTCCATTCAGCCTTTTCTCAGGCTCGCTCTTTTGATGCATTTAAAGTAATTTTCACCACCTTCCAGAGCCCCACCACCCCAGGCAATCACAAACTCACATTGAGCAGCCCCACAGAGGATGAAACACTGGGCAATGCTCACCATTGTCACCATTACCAAGAGCAGTGTGGAACAGGGGCAGAAAGGCTACCAAAGGCACTGTGTATCTTCTCCATGCAGGAAAACATTTTCCCTCAAGAAAGAGATGTCAATATACTGAGAAACATATAGATTTCATAAAGGGAAAAGGAAGGGATGCCATTCTCAAAAATCAAACAGATATTCTCCATATCCCTTATTAGAGACATGAGGCTATTTCCACTTCAGTTCTGCTCAGGGGGGATTTCTCATACATTTCACATGCAAACATCCCAGTGAAAGCAGGACTTATGAAAAGACAAGAAAAAACACACCATATCCTCAGCAGCTTAAGATCAACTTTGCTAGCATTCACTAAATATTCTCGGGAATCCTGCCCTGTAGCCTCTCATGCAGAGGCAAACCCTTCTCTACCATTTCCCAGACAGATATCAGAGCCCCAGAGAAATGCAGCACAGACCTTTCATTTCTGCTCCGCACAATATGAAGCAGGTCTGAACAGCAGAAACATTGTTTGTCATTACAACTTCTGCATATATTTACAGAAGACAAACTAAATAACTGGAGATTATTATCAGGGCATAAATCAATTGGCAGCAGACACTTTGGAAATCAACACAACCATTAGTTATTCTGGAGCAAAAAATAGAAAAATGAAAAGTTTTCTTTGTGGTGTGACTCTGCCTCATCAGCTTTATTCATTTTTCCCAAATCACATGGTTGCCCACAGCTTCCATCAACTACTTTCATTTCAATTTTGTTTTGATTCTGTGATTTTAATTCCTCCTTTCCAATAATGGTCAAAATTACTAGCAGAAACAATGCCACTGATAAAACTACCTCCCCAAAAAAATCTCACCTGCTTAACTCCGATGAGCGCATTTCCACAGGGATCTCACGTTTATTTAACACCATTCAGGCAGATGGCGAGTGCCAAGGTGATTTACAGATCGTGCTAATAGATGCAAATATGCCTCGCCAGGAACCACCAGGTACAGACCATCCAGATAGAGATACAGCACATAAACACACAGGCAGCAAACATGCCAAAGCCATGTGTCTTGGAAACACTTTCCTTAGCGGTCTGATGGCTGTTACTGGCTCTCTGCAGCATCACAACCATAAACCTGCCAAAGAAGTGTACAGATGTCCTATAAATGACATCAAATCAAAGAAAGACCAGGATAAAGACTACTGTAAGGAAAGTCCCCCTCACATGCTTGATCCTACCCCAGTATGTAGAAAACAAACCCCACAAAATTTATCCAAATATAAAGGTCTGTAGACAATTCTGGTGAATTTGGTAAGAAAACAACTCTGTTGTTATCCCCTCAATCAAATCCTACCATGTGCATGGAGGGAGGAGAAGTGGGGTACCTGATGATCAGCTTTGTGCTTGTGCACTTGCAGTTATTAACACAGAATGTGTGAGCAGATGGGATTTTGGAAATGCAGAGTATTTAACTGGTAAGCAAATGCTTCCTCTTAACCAAGGCATGGATTTAACTCAACTGACAATGTCACCCGGCCTGTTGGAAGCTCGGGAAGCTTGAGTTCTTAACTCAGATGGCGAAAGCAGCCAGACCTGTCCAGGATGACCAGCCAAACTGCCAAAGCCCTGCCTCCTCATTCTCTCAATATTTCCTTATTCAAAGGACAGTTGTAGGAACTTTTCATTGCCAGCCCTCCTCTTTTAATCTCATGATAAAAAGCCAGGCAGGAAAGACTTGGAAGATTTTTTTTAACTTAAAAAAAACCCCCCTATATAGTACTTTGATTTAATTTTTTAATACCCTTCCCACATGATCTCCATCTCCAGTCATTCTTTGATACTGTCTTGCACCCATCCAGCAATGTGCTCTCTAAGCCAAGATCTATTTAAAGACTATTCCCATGAGGAAAGTACGCTCAGCCCCATTCTGCATAGGGGCAGGACAGAGGAGAAGGAGTTTGAGTGGTTTGTTCCAAAAATGAAAACGGGAAGTTTGTGGCAGAGCTGGAAATAGATGCCACACCACAGCTCTCCATCACGTGCACGGCCCCATGCCACCCCCAGCCTACCTCCTACGGTGGATGATGTCCTGCACTGCTGCAAAGGCCACCCCGTTGCCACGTGGGGCTTCAGGCAGGAGCAGGAGCTGTGACAGTGGGCAGATCTGGGACCCACCAGGGCAGGCAGCATGCCAGCAGTGAGGCTGACCCTCAGCAGCCGTGGCACCCGTGATGACAAACGAGCGGGGCCTCAGGTCCCTGTCCTGCAGAGGAACCGGCACTGCAGCCGTCCGGGCACGGCAGGCTGTTCCCTCTCTAGTGTGACTTCCCCAATACTTGCTATTCTGGGATATTGTCCTGCTTTTGAGCCTGGGAGAAAAATAGCCTCAAGTACAGCAGTCCCATTCAGCACTGCTTCCCCTCTCCGCGCTCAGGTCACAAACGTAACAGGTCAGGTCACACAAAATGCTAATATTAGCGGATAACAGGGACTTTTTTAAACTTCTAAATTAAACTAAATTTGCTAGGACAGGCAGGTCATTCACCAAGTTATCCCTTGGTTTACTCTTTTTTTTTAGCTATTGAAATGGCCCACAGTAGCACAGTCCCAGCAGGAAGCCCAGCTAGCACAAAAAAGTCAGATGTTGGCAGGATGAAGCCAGAAACACCTTTTCATGCACCATCTCCCTCTCCATCCCAACCCACATCTTCTTCTCATTGTCTAACTGCCTTCCTCCCCAGCCTATTGGGATGGAGAGATGGCACCTTGGATAAAGCTGCCTCCTGTGGACATGGAGGGCTGGCCATGCCCAGCAGCACCTGCAGCCTCCAGGGCACAACTCTCCCATACCTGCACCCCTGGGGCCAAGGAGACCCATGCTGGCACAGCAGGGCCCTTATTCAGAGAACGGGTCACTCTCCAACAGTGTTTTTTTGGATAAATACTCCTGGATGACTGTGAAAACAAAAGGGAAGAAACCAACTGTATGCTGCCCATACACACTGATAATAACGGGTGTAAGAACAATGAAAGCAGAAGTGCCCAAATCTTTGTTACCAGAGACTTCATGGTGAAAGGCCAGGCCTTTCTCCCACACATGGCATTTATTTTTCTGTCGGTTGCTTCATTCAATAGCAAAACCCAAGCTAGTCACAGCCCTCCCTCCCACTCCTCTGATACCATCCTACGCTTTTAGCGACTTGGTACTTGGTGTGACTCGTGCTGGTCAACACAAAGAAGAGGGAATTAAACCCTTAGGACAAGGCTAAAGCATAAGCAAATGCTCCTAAAAAGCATTTCAAGTGACAGAAATAAAACTTCTCTAATTTAGATCCCCTAAAATTAGGTGCATGGGATTTCCTACACCCCGACCTTTGGTTTTAGTTTCAACTACAACTTAACTTCCTCAGAAGAGCTCAAGGATGACACAGCTTTTTTTTTTTTTTTTAAAGATTAATCATCTTCATATAAAATACTAACAGAGGTCACAGTGAGGAAAGGACTGAACTTGAATTAAGCACTGTCAGTTTTTCTTCTTCCAAGCCTTCAGAGCAGTTATGAAAAATACACTTTAAATGAGAAACAGACTCATTGCTGGGAAGTGAAAGAGAAGGTGGATAGTGTGTGGAGTAGGTTATTTCAAACCTCCATGGGAAATCCTCAGCAGAAAGCCAAGAGCCGTGGCTTCCTAGAAGTGGATTTCTGGCTGAGCTGTGGTCCCCAGAGCCAGGTCCCACAGCAGAGCCAGGGACAGGGGCTGTGGGGGGACAGGGTGACCACAACAGCCTACATGAGGGCCAGGACAGCTCAAGCTCCAGGTATTTTGGCAGCTGCTCCCCCACCTCCAAGCTCCTGCTTCAGGAGTACACACACATCAGGCGAGCTGGGGGACAGCAGCAGCCACTCCCGTCCTTGACAGCAGAGCAGCAGAAAGAAGAGTCTCACCCTTTTTTTCTCCCTTCTCCTTAAGAGCTTGCTGCCTCACAAAGCCCTTAGTCACACTTGATTTTTCCAGTTCCTTTTGCACAAAACGCTGCATAATAACAAAATAAAACGGGGACCCAGAGAACAATGAGTTCAACAGATTAATGGACAGGCGCAGCCATCTTCAGCTTTTATAGCCATCAGCCCTGAAGAGCACTCCCTTCCCACAGCCTTTGAAATGAGCCTCAGCAGTCCTTGGACCTTTCAGGCAGCTGACAAACACGCACCTTCCTTTCTCAACTAAATCCCGAAGATTCATCTTCTGCCCGCGTGCACGTCAATCTTATCATCATTATTAAAGTTTTATTGGCACAACAATGCAAACTCTGAGCACAATGCATTAACCTTGTAAAAATAACTGAAAGAAGCCAGGTAATGGAAAGAGCAGGGGAAAGCTTTTTCATCTCTCTCCCTGAAGACAGAGAGGGGGAGAATCACGCAGCGCTCTCAGCAGTGCTGAGTCATCACGAAAAGGATTTCCAATCTCTCCCCTCATCCCTCGAAAACCACCCACAACTTCTTGAAGACACCTTGAAAGTACTGTCCTCCAACCCAACTTGTCAACTGAAATTCCTTTCCCTAAAAGACAACACAATTCTGTTCCACTATGGTGTATTCAAAAGAGGAAGGGGAAAAAAAATATGCCAATGTCCAGGAAAGTAGGAATGGTTACACTCAGCAGACAAGGACTCCTATTTTCACCATAGCAACAAGCCTATTTAGAATATGGCCGACCTGCATCAAAGAGCAGCCACAAGAAGCTAAATGTAAGTCTAGTGGTACATTCAAGCACTAAGATGAAGAAGCAGCTCACATAAGCATGTCAGTGAAACACTTCCAATTACATTATATGCCCAATTATCAGCGTTTGCTCTGAACCTCCTTTCTTGACGTGTTTTTTTTTGTTTGTTTGTTTGTTTTAATCCAAGTAAGAGTAGCAGGGATAGGGGGTGGCATTATGGAAGGTCCAGGTGGCAGGGAAGGATCAAAAGGAAGCAATCCCAGTGACTTGGGTTTTAAAAGGGGAGATTTCACTGGGAGGCATTACAGGAGGAAGTTGCCAGCTAGGACAGAAACGGGAAGTTACTCACTGATTGTTATTTTGCTTCTAAACAGGGTGAAAAGCATGCATCAATCACCACTGTTGTAGTCATCAATTCACCAACAGAGAGCAGATACAGTCCTCACACCTCGAACACCTGATAAACATCCCCATACCTGAGAGAGAAAACTAACTAGCCACTGGAAATTATGATCAGAGGAGTAACGCTCAGGTGGGAGAATACATCTGTATCCATCTCCAAAAGGAGTACAGAATACTACAGGGACAGCCATAATTCATACAGGACTCACATTTATCACATAAAGTGTATCACATTTACTGATGCAACAAGCAGAATCCTATACTGATCTCTCAGTATAATTATTTCTATTTTAAAAAATTATGCTAAGACACTCTAAGAATCCCATATTCAGCCTCCAAGCACCTGTCTGCTGTTGCTTCTTTTAAAGTCCTTACATGTAAGAGCAGCTGCCCAAAGAACATCTGGCTTATAAAAGAAGTAGAGGGAAGATCTTAAAACCACTCTCTATATGCAAGAGGAGTGGCAGTCATCTCACTTGCTCAGGTAGGAGACTGAGGAGAATTGCTTGATGATTGGGAAGTGGACTAGAACAAAAAGACTCAGACAGATGGTACATAAAAGGAACTTAAGCCATTTATTTCTGATATTTAAAATATACATGGAAGCTTTTCTTAAGCAAGAACCCAAACAGGTCATAGCAGAGATTTGTCACACAGACCAGGAAAAAGCAAGGCCATCTCAGACACTCCCATTGCAAAGGTACCCATCAAAACTGCCACCAACAGTGCAGGAAACTCAAAAGACCAACCTGTTATCAGCTGAAAATACTGTTATGTATTTCTAACTCATAATTAGATGAAAAATAATGCACATACAACATAACACGAGGACAACACATAACACGAGGGAGCTGAATTTGCAAGTCCGTTCAGAAATCTACCAAGTTGAATTTGATTTTTTTTTTTCAATAAACCTGAAGAAGAGGAAAGGTAAAAACGAACAAGTAATGGCCTACTCAATCACAAAAAAAAAGTTCAATAAAATCTTTGCTAGAAAGAGAATGCACCAAATATTAAACAGACACTTCACTGTGCAAACCTCTCTGCTGCTGAAAACATTTGCAAGACGCCCTTTTCATTTTCCAAAGCATTTTTTCGTAACGCCTCACTTCCATGAGCCTCCCATGGCAGTCAGTGTGAGGTACTGGGAGACTGGTGGCAAAAGCTGTAATGGGGTTTCTCCACTGGTGAAGGACACGATGCTGGCTGGCCAGAACCACTCCTCCTACTCCTCAGAAGTCCAGCAAGGACCTGAACAGGATTCAGAGAGACGGAGCTACACGCCACAAAATTAACAGCTTCACATTCAGTCCGTGAAAGGAAAAATGCAGAAGAGCGGTGATAAGCAATCTCTGGTTGAAGCCTCAGTCACATATTTTTTTGATTTTTTTTTTATGCCAAGCTCCTACCTTTACTGCATGTAGAAATGAACACCTTAAAAATCAGTTCTATAATTAATTAAGCTGAACTCATACAATCTCTTGTGCAATTGCTAAAATCAGGCCACATTTCCATGATGTTTATCACACATCTGCAGTACCAGATCATCCAGCATCTCTCCAGTTAGGGTGTGGGCACTCAATTATGTTCTTGTCAAACCAACAAGAGACCATGGTATGGAGTTCACGTCCATGGCAGGAGGCCAGATGATACCTGATCTGGCATGAAGTCTGCCAGGACACTCAGGCTCCAAAAGATTGTTAAAAACCAGAAACTGGTAGAGAGGTTTTATACAAGTTCAGTACTTTGTTTCCTGAGGCTGCAGCAACCCGTCTCCCTACAATCAGATTAGCTGGTCTATGCAGCCAAAAACTCAGTTTAGAATTAGCTATACCGTCATTTCCAGCTCTACAGGCATTAAGACAACAGTATAGACCACTGATTTAAGAAAGTGTACAGGGAGTTGCACTCAGTGGAATATGCCGATTTCTAAATCGCACCCTTATGTAAACACAGGCTACTTTGTGTCTAGATCCTCTTTGAATGCTGTTGTTCCTATTGTACAAATGGGGAAACTGAGACAAACAGCAATTAAAGGAGATGCCTGAGGTCATGTCTTAGGTCTAGCAATCAGCAGAGGAATCTGGATTCCCAACTCCTACTTGTATTTTTTAACCACTAAACCACGATCCTTCCCAGTTCAAGTACAGTTTCAAGTTCAAGGATTCACAAAAAAAACAGGAGCAGACTCTGTTAGATGCATATGCAGGCTGCAATGCTTCTCAAAACACAAGTAACCTTCTAAAAAATCTAACTATTTAAAAAAGAAAAAATTCACTGCAATATAGTCTTAGCTGGAGTCTGAACATTTTTCCACAAGGGAAGCAAAGCAAATACAAAACCAGTGACATCTAAGTACACAGGCCGATTACAGCTTTACTTTCAAAAGAGCTTTGATTGATCTTTTTTGATAGACTTGAAATAAATTAAACTAGATTGACTCACTTGAGAACGGACTGTAATCCTTTAGTCAGATCCTGAAGAACTCAAACCAAACCAGCTGTTAATTTAGGCTTTATAAGATAAAGCATGAGAAATCCAACCTGATGTACCCCAGAGCAATGGCTTACATCATCTCTGCAAGCAATCAACTTGCTGCTTCTTTTAGGAACTAATCAGTGCTCTCTACCATGTGGGTGCCAAACTTGTTTTCCGCCTCTCCAGCAGACTCTGCAGCCAAAGTAGGAGGGAAGAAGAAAGAGCAAGGGACAAGAGGGTGTAATGTAAAAGATTCAGCTGTTGACTTCATGAAACACATTGCACAGGCTGTCCCAACTTTGAGAGAGGGGAAAAAAAAATTAAAAAACACATGAGCTGACTTACAATAACTATTTCAACTCAAACAATTGCTGGATCTCAGTCGGGAATAGACTGCCCAAATCAACATTCACAACTTGGAAGGGGAAAGGAGGGGAAGGAAGAGGAGAACCCACACGTTTGAGGAACCAGATACAGACAGACAAGGAGAGGGTCAGTTATAGCCTTACACGAACAACAAAGTAGGCAAAATAAAAGGTGGGGCTTTTCTGCTCTCCCAATCCAATAATCAAAACATGACCATCAATTTATCTCATCCTCACATCTGAGATTTAATTTGCAAAAAACCACGACTCCTGAAATGCTCTGTTTGCTGAACCTAAGGGGATCACACTAGAAATCCAATTCAAGGAATTGTGGTGCTTTCGAACTGGTTTTGTCCATCAAGGAAAAGACAATGAGGCTTCTCAGGTGAAGGGAACAGAAACTGATTCTTACAATAACATCCATGTGAGATATATATATATCTATATCTATATTTATATATACATATCTAAAAGTTATAAAAAGGGACATGCAACAGGCAGGAACACCACTCTGAAATCATTCACAAAAGGAGGCTAACATAATTCAAATTAAAAAAAAGATACAACTTCTAGTCAGAAACCTTATCAAAAGGTAAAACAGGGAAGCAAGTCTTAGACAAAGTTTGAATTCCACCAGACACTCAGAAAATCCTTGGGAATAACACCTCCAACAAGGTGACTTAATCCTGCAGGATGACAGAGGTGTCCCAGCCAGGTACTTTTGCGGGGGAGCACTATGTTAAACACGTGGGAGCTCTTCTACCAGAGACATCCACAGCTCTGCAGAAGATGAAGCTGAAGATTACTCCAGGTGCCTAAGGTGGCATTTGCAGTCTCTTTGACAAGAGGACCACTCTTGAGGCAGCTTTGTAGAGCATTGGGAGGGGAGGAAAGGAGAGGAGAGAAAGAGGAAAAGCAGTGCAAGTGTCATGGGGATTGAGCAAATCAGATCAGCCAAACTACTAGTCAGGGAGAAAACGCCCCATCAGTGGGTAGTTCCTGTATGCTTTGTTTTACTACAGTAAATTAAATTCTTTTTAGAGGACTCCAAGCAGGATTTCGTTGATTAAGATCATAGTTAGCTCTTCTAATTACAGGAAAGAACATGGAAGGGTCTTCTTAAGAACTGTATTACTGGTTTATATTCCTATTCCTCAAGGTAACAATGCTGTGGCGAAACATCAAACTGGTGCTTCTATTATCAAACTATTATCAAATACAATATCTGCATATATTTTGCGTGGTTCAGAGTTTAACTGAATATAGCAAAACACGTTCCTAGTGCTTACTAGAAACACCTCTCCAGTGCCCAGCAGCTCTGTTCAACATCGATCAGAAACAAAGTCACAGCACGGCTTTGGTCAGCAGCACTCCAAGGAAACTGTGGGCAAAGGAGAGGAGACTAAAAATGCCTTGAGATACTTTTGGAGACTGTCCAGGAACAACAGAGGTGGCCTCGGATACAAGCTTGCACTATGCAGTTTTATCCCGGCAAACAAGTAGATACAAGTAAACAGCGTTGCCTCACACATGTCCCAGAGGCGCTGCATACTTCAGCCCCGCAAGCACTCCGGCTCCAGCTGTGGGGCAGCTCCAGCTGTGGGGCAGCTCCAGCCTCTCCCAGCCCCCTGCCCTGGCCCTCACCAGCTGAAGAAACCAGCACTGCCAGACAGGGCACGGGCACACATCACTTGGCCATCAAGGAGGTGCTCCCACCTTTGACCACCGCAAACCTTTCAAGCGACAAATGGAAGCAAGAGCTCATACTCAGCTCACTGTCTTTAACATCCAGGTCTGTGCATATCAGCTCCTCGCAAGAATTAAATCAACTCAACCGCATTATGTCTCACTTTCCCCACCTAAAATACAACCAGCACCACCTCAGGCTGTCCTCTTGGGACTTCAGCCACATAAACACACAAGATGCCTGGCTTTCCATGCCACTACCCATTCAGGTTTTCTTAGATTATCATGGTCCAACAGTCAATTTTAAAATCTTAGCTCAATTTTACATATATTAAACAGCCAGCTGACATGAAGTATGGATTGTTGAGGCAGACACAATACATAACTTGGCTCCATTTGCCATTTCATGCAACCTCCTGCATCACTGAAGAAAGACCCAGCAAACATTCAGGGGAGAAGTAATAAATAATCAGCAGAATAGGGAAGAGAGAGATGTCTTCACATACCTCCTTCCCTATTCTTTTTCTTCATCTATCCATAAATTATTTCCCCTGACCATCACTGATGTGGACATACACTCCAACACAGCTGTAGGACTGTACAGTGTCTCCTCTCCACACCCATTCCTAGCATATGGAAAAACATGTCCAAACACTGGGACAAATTCATAAAGTCCTCAGGCCTTGAGTTATCAGTCTTCTATCTCCAGTTAGGAAGGGCACAACTCTCTCTAGTTTCACCACAGAATTAGCCTGAGCCTTCTGGATTCCAGGCTTGTTTCTGTGGGATTCTGAAGCTCAAAGAAAAGAAAAAAGCCAAAAATTTACTATCTTCTGAGGGGATGAAGGCACATTGATCCAGAGTTGGTTTATATTATTTTTAGGGAATCTGAACTTCTATGCAGAGACATATATTCTAAGTAGAACCTTGCTTACTGCTCAGGGAAACAACTTTAAAGAAATACAGAAAAAAAGAAAAAAGACTTTTTAATCCCAAAGCAAAAAAAAATTAAGGAATTGCTTCATAAAGTATTATTCAGGGTATTTTAATTAACTTANGAAAAAAGACTTTTTAATCCCAAAGCAAAAAAAAATTAAGGAATTGCTTCATAAAGTATTATTCAGGGTATTTTAATTAACTTAAGTAACAAGACTGCTACTGTTGTCTTTATAGGAACCATATTTGTTCACAAAGTGGGAGTTTAGAGGCAGGGTTTATAACTACGTGTAAGTCTGCAATCCAAAGTGGCTGAGAACACAATATTAGAGTTACAGATCACAAAATCATACTGAATCCTTCACACAGCACCATCCAGCATTTGAGACATCGCTGCACTATACAGATTGGCACAGGCACTTCGTTGTGCAAGAAAGGTTGCAAAAAAGTTTGATGCAAACTTTATACCCTTTTATTTGTCTAACAGCAGTGCCCAAAGGCACCACCAGAGAACAGAGTCCTTTTGTGCTAAGTACTGTACAAACAAGAGAGTGAGAAAGACTGACCCTGCCCAAAAAACAGATGGGAGTGAACGAGGGAGGCACGGAAAAGGGAAACTGCTCAAATGAGAGACCTGTGAAATGCAACATCGATGCTAAGGAACATACTGCCTGTCTGAGTGGGCGACAAACTGAGAACCAGTAACAAAGAAAACCAGTTGCCTGGATCTCCCCAAAGACTGATCCCTGTCCCAGCTAAAACAAGTGTCCCTGAGCAAGCATCCCAGGAACTTCCTACAACATAATCAAGTACTTCCACACACCACATCCAGCCTTCCCAATCCTGGTGACTAAGAACAAGAGAAACAAATGAGCTGACTTTGTTCTGCTGGAAAGTTGGGTCCCTCCCCTCGCCGGGGGAATTAAACTCCTGTTTCTAGTACTGGAGGATAAAGCATCAGGTTTCAGAAATCATCACTTTTAGCTACGGGAAGAACTGCCAGCAGCTGAGACATAAAAATTGCTCATCTCAGACTTGTGGTCAGAGTTAACATTTGGGGATATTTCCACAGACAAACAGATAAGGAGGGAATGCTTCCCTGGCAGATTAATCAATCTGTGAATGCTGGCTGAAGACACTGAGCTGTTTGGAGCAGCGGAGTCGCGGGGAGGCGGATTAGCGGCAGAAGTGTAGATGAGGTGGCTGTGGGTGAATAAAGCTAATTAAATATAGTCTGCAATTTATAAAATGGGTTTGTACATATAAAGCTACATTTCTCACCACTAATCACAGAAGATCACATAAAATCACCTTCTACAGCACGTGGGGGGTTATACACTTATTAATTGGAATGAACCATCAGGGGGTGTTTACTGTGCCTATAAACTGTACCCTCACTCTCGTGAAAGCACTGCTACATCACCGACAGACTGCGGTCCTGATGCTGCAAGCCATAAAATCAAAATAAAATCTTCAAGCAGGAGGGGATTCCTTGCAATCAAAAGAGATGGACAGGCAGCAAAATGGTATAAAACAGGCAACAAATTTCCTTTTCCTGCAGCCACTAATTTCATGCCTATCAATAAGATGAATTATTCTGCTGCTCATTTTCTGTGTAGTCTTTTGTTTCCCAACCCCAGGAAGATAAATTATGTCAAAGTATAGGCTTCACCACCCCAAGCCATGGGCCCCAAACTATGCATGGGCCACCCTGATCTCTTCACCTCTTCTGTTTCAAGAAATGACAGTTCTCTCTAGAACCATCCGTGCTTTGCAGGACACAATTCAGTTGTGCTCTAGATACAGAAAGTCTCCTCTACTTTTAGGAAGACATCACATAGACAAAGACTTCTAAAAGGTGTTTATGGCCACACTGTGGTTAAACTAGAAAGCACCATTAGTTCTTTATTAATCAACAATTAATTAACTGATAGCTTTAGTTCTCAGTCCAGTACTATTAATGAGTTGATCATTTTGAGATGAAAGTGGAGATGTACAGGGAAAGACTGTCCTATAAAGGTTAGTCTATCATAAAGAAGGATCCTGCACAGTGTGTGAGGGGGTGGGGGGCAGTAGTGACTGAATCAAGTACTTTCATCACTACTGGCTTTCCGAAGGTTACTGATGGGAGCAAACAGACTTTCTACTTCTCAATTTTATCATATGTCTGACAGCATTTGATGGTGCTTAAACAGTATAAGATCTTAAAAGCATGATGCTAGAAGAAAAACAATAGCTTTCACCTTCAAGAGGTTTCCACTGCTCTCAAACATGTGAAAACACAAGAGTTTTCATGCTTGGTAAATTTAAAAAGCATAAATTCTTCACCTTCCAAACATTCATTATCAATCTTCAGGTGGGAAATTCAAGGGTCCTGATTATTTTTTATTCTTCAGTATGTATTTTACATAGGCAATATGAAGTAAAAGAATTGCTGAAAGAAGCATTCAGAGTCACTTGTAGTAGAAATTAAACAATTTCTTGAATTCTTTTAATTGTCATTTTTAAATAATTTAATTATGTCCTGAATCAGTGAGGTACTAGACACAGACAAGGTTCTGAGAGAAATAGCTCTTTAACCAGTTTCAGAGGCAGACTTGTCCTCAGGTAGCTTTCCTGAAAGTGAAAAGTTCTGTCTCCAGCCAGTTTGTCATGGTCAAGGAGAGGAATATTACCCTACAGTAATTCTCAAGCACTTTTCCTACTTATCTACCTCAAAGATCTAGCTAGAAATGGGACTTGCAAACAGCAAAATTAAGAACTCTGGAAGCTAGGCTGAACATTGCTGATAAAAACCACAAAACCAAGAACTCAATTGCAAAGTAGGCTAAAGAGCACAAACTCAAAGATAAAAAGCCACTCTTGCTGTAAATAACAACGATAACAGAACCACTAAAGCAGAAATCAAAACCCCATGTACTCTGCTTGTGGTTTTTGACAGAAAACCAATTCATTTGGTTCCCCTCAATTCGCACACCAATGCAACCAATATTTTGCATACTGATTGGAAAAAAAAATAAAACAAACAAAAAACCCAACTCCTAATGCAATACATACTCCCACCACTCTAACTGTAAAATAGCACACAAAAATACAAGTCAACACAGATTTTCTGTAAATACCTTGAAACATGATATATGCAAAAAGCTGTCTTATAATATCCATGCTAGCTAGCTTGAACTTTTCCCAAAAAATGAAGCACTGGGTTTCCAACAAGCCTACCCAGCCCATCTTGTATGCTTCTCTTATGTTTTTCTTATACACTTTGAAAAATACTGTTTACCAGAAAAGATGGGAAAATGCTAAATATAAGCAGCAAATGAAAGTTGATGCTGTTGCTAGAACTATTCAGCATTATATTCCATGGCATGTTGTGATACTAGGGTGGGTTTTTTTTCTTTTGCCATTCTGTTTGTTTCTTGTTAGAAAAAAAAAATAAAAACCATCAACAAATAATCACAGCATCACACATTTCCAGATAGACTTTGAAGTTCACAAAGTTGTTGAGGTAAAATTCACAGCCCTGTTGCTGAGATTTGGTTACAGGCAGCCCTATAAAAGGTGACTTGCTAGAGTAATAGTTCATCACCATTAAAAATAAACATATTATATCATTATAAAAATGGGAGTTTAACATCTAAAAATTACAAGTTCAGCAATTTGCTCTGAAACAGCTCTTAGGAATGGTAGAACCTGTTTAAACCCCTAGAATAATCTCAAGGAGAAGTACTTTGTGTGAGTACAGGCTCTTACAGGATTTTAAGCACAAGAAGATGAGTCCTCAGTGGTGTATTTGGCCCAAGACTTACAAATTCATTTTCTTGTAATTTTTGGTTGGACAACAGAGCCCTGTAGCAGGAGTAAAGTATGGCAGCATGGGGGGGGAATCATTCTTTAGTAAAACTGTCCTATTGACTTTGGAGTGGGATTTTCCATGAGACTGCTATAATCAATACAACTTTTGCTCAGACTTTAAGAGGAGAGGGAAAAAAAAAAATGTGCATGTGGTGAGGGAGAAACAAAGCCTGAAATGTGTCATGCAATCTGGCTTCTCATGGCTACCCCTGGTCCAAACACTTCTGAGAACATGAAACCACAATGCCATAATGAAAATTCTTTCGTATACATAATTATTGAACACAACCAGCATCTAGTAGGAGAGAAAAGAAAGAAGTCCAAATACACAGCTCCCATCCTGACAAATGGCATAATCAATGAGCAGCTTATGTTTTTACATATGATTTTGGTCGGAAGTCAAAAGGAAAAGAGAGCTTCAGGAGAAGGGAGCATTAAAAAAAAAAACAAACCAAAACAGTTCATTTCATCCAGCTCTTATTTACTTTAATTCCTCTTCTCCAAAGTCCTTTCAAGACAGCACCGTTTTCTAAAATACAGAGAATATGACCTTATGCCTCAGGCTAAGTGTTAGGTAAGCAGTGTTAGTCCTATTTCACAGATGGGCAAACTGAGGCAGAGACAACCAGGCCAAAGGACAAACAAAACTGTCTGTAACAGTCAAGAGCCATCTCAACCCTTTGGGTTCAACAACTTTTACATCTTTCCTCCCATTTTAAACAACACCACATCCTAGATCCTTATCAGCTGAATGATGTTCCTTAAAGGACAGTCGCAGGATACACACTACATCCCTGTAACACACACATTCCATATGACCTATGCTCTCCAAACCAAGAGTGACTCCCATGTCAGCATCTAAGATCCTGCAGTCACCTCGTTAAACAAACAGCAACCTTTTAATTAAGCATGAACCCAGCATTCCTGTGCAACATGCACACGTCTCAAGACACCAAAATGCCCTCAATTCCTCTTGTTTGCACTTCAAGGTTTTGTTTCAATTTGGTTTTTTAACAAATAAAAGCTATTTTATAGTTTTTTTTAAAAGTATTAAGCAATTCCAAAGCATAGCAGCTGGCGGGCCAGTTTTGTGGGACTTAAAAAGAACGATCCACACAGGGAAAAAAGAAAACACACACGCTCTCACAGAGTGGGTCACTGGGCAATCCAGACACATTCTCAAAGGCAGACATTGTGGGAGATGAAGTTACTAGGCAGGAAAAACAGTTGCTAAGTCTGAATATTTGGTTATTCTCAGAGCAGGGATTACAAGAGGAAGTGTTGACAATGTAAGAGTAGCTACCATGAAGTCCCCAGAGCTTTTGAGCTGTCCCTGCTGATCCCACAGCGAGGGGAGGGGTGAGTGACGGGGCCAGAAACGAGCTGAGCTCGTGTGACACTCACAGCATGTTATACATTGTCATTTTAATACAGATTCCTCCAGGCTCTCCAGAAGGACGTACCTACACACAGACCCTCTAAGTAACACTGGTACACCTCAGTGTCACAGCTCACAGTGAATTGTACTGCTCCTTTTGCCATTACCACATGGCTACATCCAGAAAAAGGAATAAAACACCTTTCTGCCAGCACCACTATGTCCTAGGCCTTTTAAACAACTTGGAGCTCAATCCCTTTGATCCTCTCTCAAAGCAGGCTTTCTTAGCTTGTTTTCACCGAGGCGAAATGGACTTTCAGGACAAGATAGGAACACAGTCTACCAGCCTCCCCAAAAAGGCTGATGGATCCGTCTTCATTACAGTGAAGTGCTACTCATTCAGCGTCCCAAGCACAGAAATAAAATTGTCTGAAAATATTTTTAATAGCTCAGATTTAACAGATATCAAAATGAAATCATGCCTTCCAAAATTAATCTGCTTTGAAGTACAGATGACTGAAAATGAAGACCAACTCTTCTCTCTGTATTTTATTTAATAAAGTCCTGCAGAATCCCTTTTGTTGTTACAGTGAGCTTTCTGGTTTATCAGACATAAGGAATTACTAAGATGTCCTAAATTTTACATATCAGCAGGAGGTTATTTTACCCTAGGCTTAACAGCCCACTGAAATGTCACAAAATGACTACCTAACCTCAACAGCCCAACTTGGAGACCCAAAACCCCGGGACAGGTTCCCTTCTCCCATGTTATTTGCTACCAGCAGTTGCAAGAGTTGAGCAGAGCACTGTGACAATGAGAAGGAAGCAAGAGGATGCCCAGCAAGGCAGGAACAGTCACAGAGGGATTCAAACAGGAACGCTGCCTCTTTATTCATGACTTTTAAATTTTACGGAAAGGGCCTTAAATGAGTAACATAAGGAAAGATGACTCTTTTTTTTTCTTTTGTCCGAAGTGAGGCAGAACACATGGATCTGGGTTAGCTTTGTTGGAACCCACTGAGGACCACAAACAACAGAGTCAAATACATCCATTGTTCAACCTCTCTGTCTTACCAAAGCAATTCCTCCGTGAGATTGTTCACTTGTATCTTTCATGGCATTTTGCAGCTGCCTAGTGCGCACAGTTCGGGTGTTATACCAGTAAATAAGCAGTGACAGTTTCTTAGGCCATTATTGTACAACACCCCTCATCCTCTAGAATATGACAGTCGTTCTGCCTGCACAACACGGTGCTTAATTTTCTCTTAAAATACTGAAAGCTGTAGCTGGAAAACCTCTGAATAAGCACACATTAAATACATCCCACAAAACAATCACAAAACTAAGAAAGACCACAAAGAAGTGATCAGTCCCTACACCCTGTCCTTGAAAATATAGTAACAAAAAATTAAAGAAAAAAACTTGCCTCCTCCCTTGCATTTCAACAAATCTTAAAAATCCTGAGAAGTTTAGGGGAAAAATAATTTTAAAAACCCCTTCCCACATTGTGACAGTCAGTAAAAAAAAAACAAAACCAACAAAACGCTGCTTTCAATTTATATATATTTCCTTCTCAATGAGAAAGATCAATAGTTTTAAGAAAAATACTACACCTTCTTTCTGCTCCATATGTTTCTCTTATTGGTTCATTTACACTGGGCTGTTCTCGTACGAGCAGTTAGTACATCTTTTTGTCATTTTAGCCTTCCCCAGCCATTAGTGCTAACCACTGAGACGGTGCAGCTCTCCTCTGCCATCCTGCCTCAGCACTGCATCTCTTTCTCCGGCCCTTCTCCCTTTGACTAATGTTCACCAACACTCATACATCATTCCCAAATTGGTCCAAATGAATTAAACACAGCTCTGCTTAACATTACGAGATTTAAATGGATTTTCTCTCTGCAGGTCTGCCCCATAATTGGGTTTATCCATCTTGTTGAAGTACAGTTTACACTTGCTAACATCACGCCAATTCAAGCTACATTTTCTGCTCCAGTGGCAGGAGTGAAGCAGATTTGTCATCGGATCATAACAGGTAATTCAAACAACAATTAGTTTGATGACGGCCCGTATGTCAATGTCTGGTCCCAGTCAGCTCTGCTCACACCCGCTGCTCTCTGTGCGCTAAGATGAATTGTGCTCACAATTCTTCAATTTCAATCGACAAATACGTACCAGAAAAAAGCTGGAACTCGATTGACACCGAACCTTCCCATCTCCCAGCGAGCGCCCCGGGGGGAGCAGCCCTGGGCAGAGCAGGACGGTGCGAGCTCCTCTGCCCTGCAGCTACACCACGGCTTCTGGCAAACGCTGAAGGGCTGGGGCTTCACCACACTTGTGCAGGGCAGCAGCAGCACTCTGGAAACACCTCTCACCTGCACACACAAGCCTTGCCCAAACTCAAACCCAGCAGCCTGTGAGACAGGTGCAGGCTGCCCTGACTTTGCAGCCCTGCAAACTCAAGCAGAGAGGCAAGTCTAGAGAGAGGCTAAAATGAAATTGTTTTCTGATGGGTGCCACAACCACAACCCACCATAACTGCCCCAGGGGCAATTACAAAAAGCTGAGCATCACTGAAGATGAAGCCCCGAGCTTCTCAAGTTGGGCAGTCAGCACAAGAAAGCTTTAGCTCTAGATTTCAGTGAATTGGCAGAGAGAGAGCAGAACACCCATGAGTCCCAGTTTTTAGTGAAATACTTCAACTCCCATAATAACATTCAAAATATTTGCAGGCAAAGTCATGAGTTCTGGGTTTGAAAATACCATGCATTTCTTGGAGGGCTGATTTTGCCAATTAGACAAGACATCCTTTGCCTCTCCAAATCTGTTCAAGAAAGCTTGTTTCAGATTAAAAGAAGCATTCTTTTCTGAGGGCCAAGTAAATCTAATACACATGCATGTTTTTCAGGTCCCTTCATAAACATGGGGTTATCTATGATACAGCATCAATAATTTCAAACAGCCATGTACACCAGTATCTGTAGTATTAACTACAAATGTGATCAATCCCTTGGCTACTTTTCCTCTTATTCTTTCTGGTTTAGAGAAAGAAAAACCCTTTCTAAATGATTTTCCACAATATCATTTTGTCTGCACTTATGTATTAACACACAATACTAGCTGCTGTACATCATTTAAATGAAAAATCCAGCTAGCTGGCTGAAAATGTAGGAACACTTTTAATAATTAGAAAAAGATCTCCACTGAAAGAAACCAACATTTAGATAGCAGTCTTGGTTTAAAAATTAAAAAGTGCTTAATGAGCAACAAAGACATCACTGACTGAAGGTTTTCAAAGCCAATATCAGCACACCATAAAAATCTCTTTAACCTAAACATTGTAAAAGAACATGATTAAGTTCAGATCAAAAAGTACTTAAAGCAATGGTATATAAAATATTCTCCTTCTGGAAGTGGCAAGGGGAAATTCTGCACAGATAGAAAGCAGATACAGTAAAACCTCACTGGAACCTGGAAAACATCATTCTGTGTCTCTACACTAAAATTTAAGTCAGATACAAATCAAAGCCCTGAAAAAAATTACAGCATTTTGTGTCTCTGGTTCACATTTTCTGTTCTAATACCATCAATGCCTCCCCAAAAAAATTACAAGCACTTCTTTCATTTTCAGCTTTTTTTATTATTCTGATGCACGACTTATAGGTGGAGACAAATCAGACTCACCATGGCCTGATGCTCAGCTGAGGAAAATCATGAGAGGGCCACCAGGGTTTTTTTTTTTTTTGTGGAGGGTTTGGTAGGGGTTTTTTTTGGTTTTGTTTTTTGTGGCATTTTTTTTGAAGCAAGAGTTATGACAGCTCACAAAAATCTTTGGACAACATACATTTAGCAATTCTACATTTGTTTTTTACATCATGTTGGTATTTCAGGATAATTCTGAACACTGGGAACTGCTCCAAGTGTCTCAGGTCACTTCTGAAAGTACAGTTGGCACCAATCCCACAGGTCATTCCCTTGGAGGGCTTCCCAACATCTCAGGAGCACCCAATGGAAAACTCCAAAGCCACGCAGAGACATCAATTCCCACACAAAGCCCATCATCTGGTGATCTGTGCCTGTCAAGCTCTGAAGGAAGAAACCCCAACATCCCAAACACTTAATGGGCAGAAAGAGGTCACAACATCTTCACCACATTCCCAGCACATGACCCTGGCACTGGGCAGAAATGTGGTGGCAGCAGACAAGGCTCTGGCAAGAAATCAGGACCGAGTTTTGCAACCCTTACTCCTGCCCCACTGAAGGCTGGGTTATGGGGTAACGTCCCCAGACCAGACCCTTATCACCCTTGTCCACAAGGCAACAAAGCCACTCGTATCCCTGAGCAAGGCAGGCACTTATTGCACGGTGGAGGGGGCAGCAATCTTAACAGGGTGTTTATTTTTGCCAAGCTGGCACGGGAAAAAGGCACAGGTGTGCACGTGAGACAAGGGCAGGGGTCACAGAGAGAAAAAGTAATAATGACTTCCAGGTTTCAGAATCGCCTGGCACTCCAGAGCTGGCAGATTCCAACTCTTCCAGCTATTCACAGCCAGGAAATACCCTCTCTCTCAGTCATCGCTCAAAATAATAAATATTTATTTATAAATTGCACACAGCCTGTTCCCCTAGCATGGGGCTGGGCTGAACAGAGCAGAAATAAGGGCAATGCAACCCCTTAATTGTCAGAATAACTGCAAAAGCAAACAGGGGCCACAATTTACACACACACAAGCTCAGATAGTACCAGGAAGCATCACCAGCATCCAAGAAATTATGAGGACAACTGGAAAATTCCTCAGAGTTTTAGATCTATTCTCTCTTCCAAAACAGAGAGATCTTTCCCAGGTCATAATCCCTCAATATAGGAGACTTCCTACTCTATCACCAAGAAGGCTCAGCTCCAGCCATGGAGCACAGGTGTCAGGCTCACATCCTGGCATAAAAGGAGATGGGTGCTGATGGTGCCTTGGATGCAGCGCTGGGCACAGCACAGCCAAAAGTCTATGCAGGGAGCAGGAACTGGGTGGAGCACCTCATAAGTGGTTATTTTTTTTTTAATTTAATAAGTCTCAGCTATCACTAGCAGCCAGCGCAAAGCCTCAAAGCCAAGCAGAATAACACATCCTCAGGCTTTTGTATCCCAGCTTGTCCTCACGGCTTCCGTTGCAAATCAGTTGTCGTAGCTGGAGACTGGACTTGAGACGCTGATTAAACAAAGCTTGCTCTGCTCCTGTCTGATGCAGCGCTCCCCTGTCCAGCACCTCATTAACGGGCTCATGGATATCCATCCACTGTGACTGCTAACTCCGCTGGCTGGTGAAGGGCATGCACCATGCTGGCAAGAGGCCGGATCTGAAAAAAATCCAGCTTTTCCAAGCAGTCAGAGCCCTGTCCCGGAGCGGCGTGGATCACTGTGCTGGAACCACTCTCCCGTGGCGGGTGAGCTCAGGCAGCTGGCATGGGGAGCCAGGCTGAGGTCAGGCTGCTTGGAAAGAGCAGAGGGTACTGGACCAGCCAAAGGGCCATCACAGCTTTTAAGATTTGCTGGTTTGTCCCAGCAAAATCCTCAACAAACCAGCCTTGCAGTGCAGAGGGACTTGATTCAGAGACACGGAGTGCATCCATATCCCTGTGCAAAGAGCCTTGGCCAAGAGCCAACCAAAGAGACCCAGCAGCCAAAGGAGGTCCTGCTTTCAGGGGAAAGCAGAACACCAGAGACAAACGCTTGTATACAATGGCCCTCTTTAAAATAATAACTGAAAAAAATTTTAAAAATCCATAGGAAAACTCATCGGCTTCATCAAGGCCAGGATGTGACCCAAGCTTGTGGAGCCGCCCTGAGGGAAGGCAATTAGCCTCACTCAAGGGATGCCAAAAAATTTAGCAGAGCATCCATAATCACCCTGAAATGTTCTCTACTAGCAAAGCATAATGTGTTTATCATTTATTTCTCAATTAAGTGGTGCTTAAATTGACTAGGGAGTGGATTTCTATTGTATATTGATTAGCCAATAAAAATACATTCTAAAGCAAGTTGGACTACAGACAAGGAACATCCATCCCTCTCCCTCTGCCAAGCAAGGTGTCTTCTTGGACAGGCTGCCCTACCTTCTCTGCACCTCTCCCAGCAGTTCAGCTCTTGTGCAGAACGTTTTTTACACAATGGATGAATTCCTAAGGCTACTTGTAAAATTACTAGGCGCAGCCTTGTTAAACATTCATTTGGAGCTAAGACAATACATTAAAAATCACAAAGCAAGTGAGTGCCAAGTGCAGTGCTACCATCAAAGCTAAATAAACAGAACAGTCCATCAACGGCTTATTCCCCCAGCTAACCCCACACCATCCATCTGCACTCACTGTCTCACACAGATCAATAGCAAGGCTCATTGATTATAATTGGAACAGGAACATCACACCCTTTTCCTTCCAGGTCAAAAAGCACAATGACTACAAGCCATTAAGTACTTTGTGGCATCATTTGATGACCGTATTTATGCCATGTACCTAGTTAAGATTCTTGCATGGAATAATGTTCATTTATTTCAGCAACAATCTGACAAACTATGTTTATGCTGCACCTTTGGCCTCCTTGCTTGAACTCTGCTCAGCAACATCTCTCAGCTGGGACTACTTCTAACACACAAACCCTCCAAACTGCTTTAAAACTACCAATGTTTCTTGGATGTTGTTTTGTTTCAATCTACTACAAAAGGGCATTTTTTTGCTCTCCACTCTTCCACCCTCCTCCCTCTTCCCCTCTTGCCCCTCAAGCTGTTGGCCAAAGAAAACAAAGGATTTTAAGTCACATTTCTTGTGTGCCCTCTGTGAGCACTGCGAGTCTGAAGTGTTATGAAGGTTGGCCCAAGAGGCTGCATTTCACCACCCAGCTGGGGAAGATGCCCCTCAAACCCCAGCAAAGCACACAAGAAATCTCACCAATACCTACAGTCCCTCAGGAGCTTCCAGGGGGCCTGGCTGACCACCTTGGAATGTCACTTTATAAAACTGGCCTTAATTGCAGACATTTCCATATTGCAGTCACACGAGCTTCCCTACCATTCCAGGGTTGCTGCGTTTTTTATGGACAGCCAGCAGCAGAAATATTAATGCTACTTCTGTATTTCAGAGAAAGAAAAAAGGCACAAACACATTTATATATATATATATATATGCATGCACATACATGCACATAAACCCCTCTGCTGTAAACGAAAAGGCTGGTTTGTCTGAAGGTGCTATAAATGCCCTTTAGAGCTCATTTAGTCTGGGCTGCATAATCTCACCAATGAATTTGCCACTTGTAAATATTCCAAATTTATGCCAATAAAGTCTTCTCAGGAATCAGACAGCCTATATATACACATATATATATAATCCATGTATGGAGCCATTAACATCCGTTTGTGGTTTGTTATTCTTGTGAAAGATCAGCAGGGGAAAAACGGGAAAGTCCAAACTCTGTGTCCTCAGAAAGAACACTGAGCACTCAGCAAGCTGGAAAAGTGGAAGCTCACACCCCATCCATGAAATGGGGCAGCTCCACACCACTTCTCATTTCAAAACTGAAAGCATGGCAGAGACAAGAACATCATGGAGAAGGGAGATAAATGTAGGAACTGATGTCGTGTCATGTTCTCATAAAAGGTCTGGATACACCTATAGAGCCTTCCTTATGACTGTCATATAAACATTACACTGGGACTGTGTACAGGAGATTAAACTGGAGGAGAGGGAAGCTTCACATGTGTTATTCTACCAAAGGTTATTTTAGGATCAGCTTAGAAGCTGAGTAGTGGGTGGCAGCTGATTATATTACCAGAGGCATATCTAAATATCATGGGCCCATCAAGATCTCTCATGAAGGGTTGTGGCTGCATTGGAACTTGAGCTTGAAGCCTGGCCTGCAGAGCAGTCCCCTTCCCCAGGGCTGTGGCAATCCTCCCTGGGCAAGAGCTTCCCTCAGAGCAGGATACAGACACAGCACAAGCACTTTGGCTCAAAGGCCACATTTATTCAAGGAATAATGTCAAGGAACACACCCAGGACTGAAGCAGCGTTTTCCCAGCCAGGACCACTCTGCTGCCCTATGAACCCTGGTGAACCACCACAAGCACAGAGAATACTTGGGCACAGGGCACATCCAAGTATCACACAAGCAGTCCCACAGGGCCAAGTCATCACCAAGCCGTATTATCCCACAAGCCAGCACCAAGCCACAGTTTACTTGCTTCTGCACATGACAAGTCCCAGCAGTCAACTACCTCTGGAGTTCCAGCTGTCAGTGGATCACATTTTGATGGTAACTGCTGCTGAAGGAGGGCTTTGGAGGAGCACAGCCCAGCTTACCACAAATCCAGAAAAATGTAGTGTGTAGTGGACTAATCTCTGCTTATATAAGAAGTGCCTCTCTTCTCCTACATAAGCACCCACCTTCACAATCTTGAGTCAGAAACCAATGCTACCTAGTCACAGAGTCATGCCCATGGCTTGAGATGGCCAAGCAATGCTGCCAGTCCTGTCTTCAGATGGCCTAATTTCAGGTGATTTAGAGGAAACCACACAGCTTATTCATGCAGAGAGTGACCACTAAGCACAGAACCTAATGGCAGTGCTTGTTCTCACACACAGACAGGCAGGGCCTCCCCTACAAAAAATCCTCCAAAATTACTAGAAAATAATCACATGATTCTCAAGTGTTGCCATGACCTCAAGTTTGCAGAAAAAAAATCTCAATATATACTTAAATACGTGTGTATTTACATATATTAAATATGTATGTATATATCAGCATTAATATAATATTATAAATATTGGTGTTATATAGATTATAGATATTGATGTTATATAGATATTAATATACTATTTTAATATATAACAGACCTTAATAGTTTCCTATCAATCTCTTCCAGATTTCTGCACTAAACCCCTTGTTCATAATTAGCTCTATTTAAACATTTTCAAGGCTTATAGCACAGTTTTGTAGTACCACTTGTATAAAATCTGCAAACATTTATTGAAGCTTTTAAAGGGAGGTTTATGTTAAAAATGAACCATTACTCTGAAAAGTAGCTAATTATATCTTCATAAATTTGTAGCTGTTAAGCCATCCAAAACATTACACAAAAGTCAGCTTCATTTTAGTTCAGATGTAGTTCCTCTCCTGTTTCCAACTGTTCCAAGATTTTGGTACCTATGACTACACTGATGTGCTCATTTGATTAAAACCAAGTATTTCTATTGCAATTCTGGGATGAACCACTCTGTCAGGTTTTGCAGGCCCAGAAGTATAAATTAAATCTGAAATCTGGGACTTGGTTTGGGTGGGCAGTGTTCCTCCAAGCTGTAAAAGCAATCAAATAACACCACATGCTAACTGCTCCTCTGGCTTTGTCATCTAATAGGACATCACTCCTTGGCTTTTCTCAGCACAGGAGGCCCATTCATCACAGGGACACATTCCCCTGGTTTTTCCCTGAACACGAGTTAGAATCAGCTGATACCAGACCTGAGTCTTTGTCAGGATCAGAGAGAACAAGATGCCACCCAGTGCCCACCCTGCCTGCTCAAGCATTCCCAGTAAAGGGACAAATCTTACTACAGCAGCACAAAAAAGCTATTGAGTTGCTCAAAAGGGGCCTCCAAGGTGACCCCACCTTGCTGCTGTCCAACACAACAAACTAAACACAAGCCTCAGTGACTGCATGTAGCACGGAACAGGCTGAACGATACAAATTTCCAAGGCAGGTACATAACGCTGCTAACAAAGGAACAAAAAAACAGGTGCAAACAGCAGAAACCAATACAATCTATACTGGTAAACACTGAGGGAGAGCAAACCAACTCCAGTTTCATCTTCTGTTAGTTCAGTGTATACACATCCATAAGAAAAGAGATCATAAAATTATTTTTTTTAATTTCCTCCTTCTACTTGGATAATAAGTCTTTAACTTGTTTCAGTAAAATCCACACAACTGCAAAGGCAAAGAATCACAATAACCACTAACTTACATCACCTGCCAGAAATAAGATCACCTCAACAGTTCGTAATTCAGAGGTTAATCTACTTAAAGTTTTAAGACAAATCACTACTCATTATCCTACAGCAACTACCCTCTTTGGCAGGAAAAGGTCACATCACCCACCAAAGAGAAAAATTTGTATCTCTAGTGGTTCAAACCATGGCACCTCATTGAAGGACTATTTTTAGCCACCTTCCAGACAGCCTCAAATCAGTGAGAAATATTTCTTTCCGTAACTTAAAATTAGCATTTAATAAAGAACTCTGATTGTTTTCCCAGTATAAGCCAGGCTGCCTGAGAGTGTGTGGAAGAAAACTCATCCTCCTCCAAGCAGAGGTACAACCACAACCCCTTTGGTGCACAACCAAGACAGGGAACTACCAATTTCTCCCTTGGTCAAACAGTCCCATACCTGAGCCTCCCATTGTGCTACTGAGCTGTTATTACTCATTGAAAAAGAGCAGCAAGTAACTTCTGAACCATTTCACAGGCAACAGCCTTTTTCTCCCCTCCTACATGAACTGAAATGCCAAATACCAAACCTATTTGTAGCAGTCAGGATTAGTTCTAACAGGAGAATCACTGAGAGGATAAACTGATCTGAACATTTATCTAATCACTAACCATTATTCCTGCTTATTAGTTCATTGTACCTCAAATGCACAGAGTACTTTAGATAACAGAGAAAGTTTTATCTGTGCCTGGAGGAGCTCCCATGAGTAGGAAAGAAACTGAAATAAGATGAAACTGTAAGAGAAACCAATCTCAAGTTACAACCACTTGTGACAGCAGGGACATGGATCTTGGCTTTCATTCTGCAAGAACCTCTTTTAGCCTTTACTGGAACTACCCCAAAGAAAGATAACCCTCCGTTAGATATTCAGGAAGTTACACAAAACCGTAAATCTCTGCATCAACATAACAGAATACCAAGAGGAGATGTCCTACAGGCTGTAGCACTTCATGCTCCTGGCTGTATTGATGTTCTTGCCATCTCTGGAGGTTACTCTGGAGACACGAGACAGCAGGAAATTTCACCTTTGGAAACTACACACACCTTCAGCTTTAGAGGAAAATCCTCTTGGGAGTCAGACACACCAACTGCCTTGACTGTGCTCCTACCAAACACAGCCTGCCCACGTGAACACACACCTAATGCAACTTGCTGATTGTATCAGCTCACTGCAATAGGGGTTGGTGATTGCTGACACCACAAACCACCGCAGTGTCCCAGCACCTCTGTTCCATGCAAACATTCAGGCTGAGATGTGATCACTCTGAAGGCAATCAGCGTGCAAGATCATTACCAACCACCTCGTGCAGCTATACCTTGAAAAGTGACTCCATGAAAGTGGTATGAGGGTGAGGTAGGGAGGAAAGAGGAGTGTAGTGTTTATTTCTTTTTAACTTTCCATTTCATATGTGTTCAGCGACGTGTCTGAACCTGTTCAGACATTTATTCCCCTCCCCATTTACCCTTTCTCCAAATCCTTGTCCTACAAATTTTATCTGGGATCAGAAAATTAAGCTGAATTCGTTTCTCTTTCTTATGCACACAGAGTAATAAAAAGACTTTGCAATCCAAATTCTGCACTTGTGTACACCTGCGTTAACCCCATTGTCCTCAAATTATTCCCTTAACAATGGCTGTGGGTTTGTACAGGTGTAGAACAAGCCCCGTAATTGGAATTTAACAAACAATTCCAACAGGAAAGAAAAAAAAAGTGAGACTTCAGCTCACTCCTTATGGCATTAGCTAACATGTTTAAGGAGTAGGAAAAAAACTCAGAAAACAAAAACAAATTTCAAAGGTATTTAGGCGTGTGCAGATGCTGGCAGGCAACTCAGGAGATTTCCAAATACTGCCCATTTTCTACTTAGATCCACAAACCAGAGCAATAGCACGGAGTGTAAATGAAGAAGTTGCTTCTCATTTGACCATTTTTTCAGTATTCTCTTTAGCCTCCTCCCTGCTTCACCAAGTATTTTGCTTCCAAAATAAACTTCATAAACTTCCTCATGGGATCACAATTTAGGCCATGATCCTACAAGCCCAAAAGCACAGACCCAGCTGGGCTGAAGACAATTCCTCGGAGGGCTGGTATGGAGGCAAGCCCAGAGCATGTGCCAGATTGGGGCTTTGCACCACCAGCTCCCGGGAAGGGAAGCACCTCCAAACCACTCCTGCACTAAGAAACAACACCAACAGAGAAGCAGAATGGGGCCAGGCAGAAAAGCAGGACTGAAGAAATGCCACACAGCAAGAAGAGGACATTGGCTGCCCCGTCTTGCCACCCCAATTAAACTCAACAGCTGCTCTTCCAGGCTGAGCTACATTTTACATAGCTATAAAGTCAAATAAAAGCTTTCTGTTGCTGTCATGAGCTCTGGCTTGCAATCACCACTTCAAATCAGCTTCCTCCAGCCCTCTTTCTCCATGCACCAAGCCACAGCCAGGACATGGACTGTAGATGTGGTCAGGCTTTGTTGTGACGGATAACTTGGTCATAACAGTCTAATGGGAAATGTTATCCAGCTAGCAAACAAATGAAATCAGTGACTTTATAGGGCCAGCAGTTACTCCTCAGTGGTGCAGAATTACTACAGATCACTCAACACTGAAGAGGTGCCCGCTACTGACAAATTACCAAACCAAGAAATTAATTACCAGCTGAGAAAATAACAGACAAGGGTAAGACTGAAAAAGCCACGTTCAAGAGAGGTCCATCATTCGCAACAAGTACATTCTCACCAACAATTAGTCCTGGTACAATTAGTACCACACTGGTACTCTTTCAGGATGGTAGACATCACAGTTGGTCTGCAGACCATCAATGGTTGAGACAAAATAGCATTATCTAAAAACGGAGACATTGTTCAACCGGACCACGGCATTGTCCAACACACAAACCCCACTCTATGCTCTGACACTGCATCAGCAACTCAGCATTACTTCCAGGAAAACTGACATCTCCCAACTCCTCTTTGCAACTCCAAGATAACTTCTCGATGATCAGGAAGCCCTGCCATAGTCACACACCACGTTCACAGACAAGGCAACTGAACTAGGGGAGCACGTGCTGCTGAACATTAACAGGCATTTTTGCAATGCAAACTTCAAGACAAGCATTTTTTCCATATTATTTTCATGTTAGGGCACAACCATGTGAAAATAAAGAAGTCTCCTTTTTGCTAAAACATAAAGAGATCCAGCCAACTTCTTCATCATCATCAAGTGGAAAATAATTGAGGGGGATAAAGGGGAAAAAAAGATCAAACTACACAAGAATACACGATCTCCGAGCTACAATTTTCACAGCCATGACTATTTGCTTAAACAATGTATCCATAATCAGCAGCAAGACCTTCTGGTCCATCCATATCTTAGGAATTCAGTACAGTTGCTGGCTGATCCCAGGTCTCCAGAAGAGAAGAGGGAAGGAGACATACAGCACTCACAGGATGCCAACACAACACCTGACCAGCCATGCCACAGGTCTTCAAGGCAATGTGATACAGAGAAGCACAAGACAGGGTGAAGACATCAGCCTAAATGGCTCCTCTCTCTCTGCATTCAGATGTAGAAGTGAATGAAGGGGAGAAACATAACACTGACTAAATGATTAAGTAAATTAGCCAAAGTCACCAGCTCCAAACCTTAACAAAGCAAAGATCCTACATTATTTTGGGGAGAACAAATAAAAGGCAATCACAAAACCTAAATAGCTATTTAAACGGAATTGAAATTACCAACATCACGCCCAGGATGATTACTTAAGAAACTCAAGGAGCTTGGTATTTTCTTTTCTTTAGAAGTAAAGGCGTACAGGAAATTCAGCAGTCACATTTTCTTCCTCGGGCAAGAACACCCACACTGCTCACTCACTCATTCACTCCCATTTTTCTCTGTGCAGTGTCTGCCCAAAAGGATCCCAGACTGAGCCCTCCAGACACTCCTGCATCGTGCACAAAAACAATCCTGATTTTTACAGTTTTATTTGGCTTGTTCACAAGACTCAGTCTCATGTAATCCACGGGCCTGATCCTTCTCCTAATAAGAGCAATGGCAAAACTCCAGCTGATTCAGTAGTTCTGGACAGACCTTGCAGCGGCAAGAGGATAAACTTTAAGGGCCCAAGCCTTATCCATTCACTTTTCTTGCTTCCACAAGTAATCCTTTTAAAAATAATGGGACTGCTCCTAAGAGTCAAACATGCAGGACTGAATAAGAGCAGAAACCAACTGAGAAATATTTGGGGTTCCCCCTCCACCAGAGTACAAGTGCATTTCCCCAGTCATCCTCTTATTGTAGTAAATCAAATGACAGCACAGAAAAAAAAAATTTAATAAATAAAAGCAAAAGGCCTGAAAATGCCATTGGAGGCAGGAAGAAGAAACCCAAGTCGTTCTTCCTTTAAAACAAGGACAATCAAATGATGAGTAGCTGAAAATGTGGCCACACACACACACTCCTTCATATACACATACATACACAGAGGCAGTTCATCAGAAGTGAATCGGAGAGAGAAAGATGAATTTGAACCCTTTATCCCCTGTCCTTTATAAAGGCTGCCACTCAGTAAACGGAGATTGCTCTAATTACTGTGACAATTCTGCACCCCGTTCAAACAACTTTTGTGTTCTGGACAGGTTTCTCCGCGAGTTTGAAATTCTTGGCCTGAGAACCACTCTTGTCTAAAAGAGGTTTCTCGTTGCAAACGCAGAATGCAACACTAACAAGTTGTCCCTCTTTTCAGCTCCTTTCATTCTCCTCTTTTCCAATTGCCTGATTCAGGGCTTAATGGAAACTTGTCAAGGCTTTTCTTCCCACAAACCCTGTAGAGCCCCAAGGCAATCTGTGCACAGAGCAACCACAGGAATCTCATATTGTCAATTAAAATTGAATAGACACCTGATAACCAAGTATACATTCAAGAATAATATACATCACACGCATATACACAGACGTACCTATGTAGCCAGTCCAATACCCACATTTGGGCTCACCAGCAGCACAGCAACTCACCACTTCCCATTTACAACCACCCAGTGACACCCAGATTCTAGTTTTCACTTTTTCATTCCATATTTATTAAATGTAATTTCACATTTATGAAATTAAAAACAAAGTACTTTCAAGTACTGTAGTCGACCAACAGAACACAATGGAAAATAAACTAACTACATATACCAAGCACTTGGCCTTTAATAACCCTGGGGATTGTAAAGATATTTAGCTGCTATCCAGATAAAATAAGCTCTGTGGATATTCTTTACACAGTGGCTTTGTGACCAATGCAGTAATTATGTTTGTGACTAGCTCCTGTAAGTACCTGTTTTTTATTTTAATTGACACAGACTTGATTTATGCAGCATTTTATGGTGTAATTTAAAAATTAAGAAAAATCCTATAGGAGAATATAACAGGGATTGAAGTAAACTGAGACATTTGGTCAATAATAACAAAAATCTCAAAGAACTTGACTTCCAGACAGACAACTATAATCTGTAACTCCTCTGAAAGGGAGAAAACCTCCTTGTAAATGTCCCACAGAAAACAAAGAGAGAAACACTGACTGCCATCTTATTCTTGTGTTGTGTTCATTCAAGGTCACACCTTCCCTTGGATTCTTTAATATTGGCAAACATTTATAATAGAGCAGTTTCAATAGCTGTCTGTTCAGCCTGGGCGTAGATCAATGCAGCATCTATATGCCGACTTCCAGACCTTGCCTATGCCAGACTAGTGGTCCTGGGTTTATAAATCTCTCAAATCTAATTAAACCAATGCAAACCTCTTACTGCGTATGCTCCCAAACCAGTTCACTCACTTAACCAAGTTAAAATTATTCAGGCTAGAGTTTAAAGCAGTTCCAAGAGAACCTTTATTAAATATTAGTATCAGTTAAAAACAGAAATTAGTGTAGTGGCTTTTCTCCAGAACAGAAAAGCCTATAGTCTCAGACTTTTCCAGGTCATTATTCAAGGAGTCACTGACTCCAGTGGGAGTTCGGATGTGCTTCAAGAGGTACACCTCCACCTTTTCTTGCTCTATTTTTCCCTTTCTTAAAATAGGACAATTTGTTTCTATTGTATCAACATCCAAGAATCTCTCAAATTCCTCAGAAAGTCCCTTTGCAGTACTTTCAGATTGGCAATTTCTATTACTTCCCACATCCTCCTTTTGGACTATTTTTTTGGTGTCTCAGCTGCTTCACCACCACCAGTGAATTAAGCAGCAGAGAATGATTTTGTTGTATACAGCATCTTTCATACCACAGATACTTTGGAAAGATCCACAAAGCTGTGAGACAGACATAAGTCAAGCACATTTATATATTCATACTTGGTAGCCATAGGCATGCAAAAGTACTTCCCATGGAGCCTAGGACACTAAAACCTGTTTTGCCAAGAAGGGAGAACAGTTAGGCAGGACTAACTGTGTCAGGAGGAATAACAAAATGGTTAACACTGACACAAGTCCCTCCTGCATTCAGCCCCACTCCCTAGCTGAAGACCTGCAGGAGTTTGGTACCCAAAACATCTTGACCCCAAAAAGAAACTGCCCTCCCATTTTCTCCCTCCTTGCACTTCCTTCACCAAGCAGCAAAGGCATTTCAAACAACACAAATCCATTCTCCACTCAAAGCCTACTTGGCTCCTATAATTTCTATCATTTTCCTGTCATCATTTCTTCTTTGCTGATGCCAGCAGCATATGAGTCAGAGAACAATCATTAACTTTTACAACTTCCATACAAATCCACCTACTCATATTAGAAAAGCAGAATTGACATGCAGCACAGCCTCGGACCAAACCCTGATCCTGCCAGGATGCTCCACACTTCTGTGGGAAAGTCGGATACAGCAGAGCCAGGAGCTCATTCAAGAACACACCACTGGAAATGTAACTTTACTTTTCCCCCCCCAAGAGTGGAGGACTATGAAGGAGCAGCAATGCATCAATATTGTATTTAGTTGAGTTTGGCTTTCTCAATACCTTCATCCACTTTTGAAGAACTTGGCCATTGGTTCAAGACACGCGGGGCCTGATGTAAAGCCCTTCGTTATTAATAGAAGCCTTTTTTCCACTGACTTCAATGGATCTTGGACCAAGCCCAAGGAAGACAAGATTTCACAGCAGTAAGAGTGACACACATTCTCCGCATTGAAAAAAAAAAAAAAAAAAGAAACAATACGAAGCATTTACGATGTCAATCTGTACGGCACAGTTTTGTTTGTGTTTTGCTTTTTTAAAATAGGCTCTAGGCTGTTGGATTAGTGCACCCAAAAAGTCTCTGAAGCTGGAAGGAATCACGGGCAGATACAAAATGCTATGGTGAGACATGTAACAATGCCAGTACCTCCCTCAACTAGGATATAGAGGCATCCTCTACCACAACATTTCTTGTAAGTTGCTGCAGCCACACTTTAAAGTGTCCCAATACTATAAACTCCTCCAGTAACAGCTACAGTATTACCCATGATGAATTAATTTATATTAATATGGTTATCATGAGCATTTCCATATAAAACCCATTGTTCTGGAGCATTAATAAAAACCTCACTAAGTGAAGTAACATGGTACCCCTATACTTAGTTTAAAGATATTTCAAATAAATACATTTAGAAGAAAATTGCTAATATCTTTAGTTTATCATATTTGGCACAGCAATCAGAAACCCAGTTATCTTCTCAGTACGTATTTATAGCATCACCCGTTCCCATTCATTCCACATTTTCTTTGAGAATCTCCTGTACCCTACATCTGCAATTCATTGACTTTACAATTTACCACATGTTGAGATGGAGAGGTCTCAGCTCCATTTGAATCACTGCACAAATATGCAAGTGATTTATCGTTTTAAAACTAAAGACTGCAGAAGAACGACTCCACTTTTCCTGAACATTACTCCTTCTGGCAGACCATGAACAATTACAGCGCGTACTAATTAAGCTCTGTAAATGTGCTGTGCCCTGCTAATGCCTACCAGGCCTCAAATTTAGTTGCATGAAGCCAAACTTCAGCCAGCGACTTAACTCATTCAGCACTGCCCAGTTGCCTGAGCGTGACCCCACAAAGAATAAGGGTCGAGGGTTTAGCCAACCTAAAACAAAGGCGTGAGACTGAACAGATTCTGCAGGAAAGAATCACAGGGGGGAGATGCTGGAGGGGGTGGGAAGCATCTTGGGAATGAGAGGAACATCCTTGCTGATAACCTGTTAAAAAGGTACAATACCACACCAGCCTTGCAATGCAGTGCTGGGGGATTCGGATCTGTCCCCGGGGGCTAATAAGTCACAGTGCTTCATTGATTAGGGAAATGCATAAAACCTTCAACAAAACTGTACAGCTATTTGTGGAAGAGCCGAACTGACAGCCCCCTGGTTTTTTTTTTTTAAAGTGAGGCTTTACATGGCTCTAGAATAAAAACATATGGCCAAAGGAGTGCAGCTTTCCACCACACACATAACCCTGCCTTTTTCTTAAATTAGTCTCCAAGCACAACAGTAACCTACGGGGAACCTGAAATCAACAGCTGGAGAAATGAAAGCTAAAAGTAATACCTAGGCATATTTGAGTAATCGCATTATCTTGTTAAAACACACACACCCCCAGCACAGACAAGACAGCAGCACTTCAACTCTGACTGTCCACCCTAGCAAAGCATGTGTAATGGGGAGTGAGCCGAGAACAACGAGCTTTGCTGAGCGAAGCACTGCTTCTTCTCGGGCCCCAGACTTCCCTGACACTTAAGAGTCAATCCCCAGATCCCAAGCTTCCCCTCCAACCATCCATTCAAACACTGGCGTTTCCCCCCACCCCCCCAAGTTTCTACAATTTCTCCTCACGCTCCCACATCCCTCCTTTGTCCTCCAATTACTCTCCAGTGGCCCCCCGCTCTCGCAGTGCCTCCCCCCAGTTAACCCCTCCCAAAACACCACCCTGCACACGTCCCCCCTGCTCCCCTCCACGCTGACCTACACGTCCGTCCCACATTGTCCCTTTCAGCAGGACACAGTGTTTCTCCCCTAAAAACTGCCTCTAACCTCAACATCTTCATTCATTCAGCGCATGTTTTCCCTCAACGCGGGCTTTTGCTGCTTTCTAAGAGGCCCTGTTTTATACACACAAACCAGTCTAATATACGTATCTCTAAGCATTCTCCTTCTGCATAAAACCTAATGGAGTTTCTTCTCTCATCCCCAGCTCAGTGGTGTGTGAGAAAATTAAAGGACATTTCCAGGTGTCATCTGTCTTTAAATGTTTGCTTGTGCCGGTATCTAGGAAATACTGCACAATACTGCTGAGACCTCTGTAAAGGACACGAGCTGGGCTAAACTTCTCCCCTCCTTCAGCCTGGCTGCGTCACCCACTGCCCAGCCTCTACAGCACCACAAGCGTTAATTATAAACTTCGGAGCCTACGTAGAAAAAAAAAAAAGCACAAACATAAACCAGCAGTTGGGAGGAGCAGCAGAAATATTCTTTGCTTTTAGGTGGGGAGAGAAAGGATTTCCATATCTCCCCCACACACCCCCAGTACCACACTTCATCTCTCATTGCTTATAATTAGTGAAAGAAATTTGACCCACTGCCAGTGTCTGTGGACCTTGGATATTATAAGGCCAGCGTGGCGTCAAATATCTTAACATTCATAAGTGTTATAGGCTGTAAATAAACCCCGTGGATTTATGACCCTGCGGTGCTTGCCAGCAAACGACTGTGGCACATTTCTTTCAGCAAACCTGTCGAGGTGCAAGTTTGACTTTGGTTGTAAAATTAACCATTTCCTTCACAAATGTGCCCAATTAAAAGTCAAAGTTTTAAGGCTTACTTACATATTTGCCAGGACATGGGACTGAGGAGACGCCCGGGGAACACAGCTTTAAACTTCCCCCCAAACCTCACAACTCCCTCCAAAGCAAAACTTCTCACAACAGCCCCAATGTGCAAGCAAAGTGTCTGATTTCACCAAAAAGCCCTGAAAAAAATCCCAAACTGACAACCCGACCGCTGCTGTATTTATACGTGCCTATAGCCAGCCCTCATTTTTGGCTGCTCTGAGGCTGGGGGGGAGCAGGCGTCTCCCCCCGGCCTGTGCCTGGAGAAGGATCTCCTCCCTTCCCCCAGGATAATGTCATCTGCTTCCTGTGTAGGAGAGCATTTGCTAAATCCAGGTTGTCTCATGCTTAACTGCCAATAATCCAACTTCCACATAACTCCCAGACAGCTGGGAAAAGGTCCTTAGAGTTTTTAGTCATGGTACAGAAACACACGTCCACACAAAAAATCTGCAGCTGTCCTTTTTCTCTACACCACATTTTTTATCTGATTTTGGGGCCCACTCATGGAAGTCTTGACAAATTTAAAACATTTTTACCTACATTCTGGTTTACAAGCGCCAGTGAAAGCTGCAACATACTCCTTCCCCCCCTACATCTTCAGCTGACAAATCAGCCCACACTTGCTTGAACAAAAAATGAACGGGAAGAAGGGAAAAAATAAACCACACCACCGCACTCAACATCCTCATTCCTTGTATGAATGCATTCAAAAAACCTAGAAAGGCATCTACTGTATTTTTTTTTCACTGCAGATCAACCACCGGTGCACCTATTAAAATTGTTCGATTTCCAAAGCAAATATTATTTTTAATGAAGTGCAGTCCTGCAATTATCCTGTACACTCAAGTAACAGTACTACATTATATTGTTTTGCAAGGTCCCAGAAACATGAAACTTTTCTCTAACTAATTTTCATAGCCCCCTGAAGAGAAACTGATGGAGTAAGCAATGCAGCATTTGCTCCAGAATAAAATCTTATCAAGGGGGAAAAAAAAGAAAAAAAAGGAAAAAAAGAAAAAGAAGAAAAAAAAGAAAAAAGCATAGAATTAAAAATGAATCAGCTTCTTTACTGAAAATAAGTTAACAAACACAGTCTGCCAGCCACTGTATACCAGCTATGCTAATGCTATAGCAGAGTGATTCAGCAATCTACCTAATTAAGCACGAGGAAAGTTTCTTTATGGAGGTTCCATTTGATTTACACCACAGGATCATCAGTTCTTATTTAACAGCTTGTTTTTACTCAAGTCCAGAAACTTTATTAAAAGCATGTCCATTCATTTTTTTTAAACAAAGCGAATAATTCACTCTCCACTGAATAGCTCTGTATCATAAAGTACCAAAGTGCTGACATATTAAGTTGTATCTACATTATTAAACTAGTTGGTGGACGTTAATACTATAATCCATACTGCAGACATTAAACCTCAACCATAAAGATTAGTAAAGAATTAATATTGTCACATCGAGACTGAAACCTTAACACTCCAGCCATAAATATTTCTGAAGGAGATGAAAAACAATTAGCATAAATACCAAAGAAGGGCAAGAACACCTGTTCTTTTTCAGGGCGATAAGCATTTTATTGTTCTCTATTTAAAATGTAATGACCTGTGTAATTACAGTAATATTACATTGTATTGTAAGGGCTTGGAATGTCACACTTTGAAAAGTGTTGTCAAAACAATTGGAGGGAGGGAAAAAAAAAAAAAGGACCACCATTAACCCTTCACACTCCAGGGTCTACAGCTTTTGTATTAGGAAGGATTACGTTGTTTGATTCAGTAGATAAAGGAAAACATCAATTTTTCAAGGCAATTAATAAAAAATGTTTCTCCCTAAACATAAAAATCGAGGCGATGGGGCTGCTCTCCGCCACAGTTATTCCCAACTCCCAAACTTCAGGGCCAAACACAAGCTTACCCCTACAGTCTCACTCAGCCAGCAACAACTTAGGGGAAAGGAAGATGCAACAGCGCTAGTAAAAATAAGAGCATCTGCCAGCAGGGTCTTCTCAAATCATAATGCATCTATTTGCTTACCAAAAGCATTAACCAAGCTCCAAATTTAAGCTAAAAATCAAGTACACCACTTCTATGTTTTCCAGCTCTGAAAGGAAACCAGTCTCCTTTATTATCCATAACATGCAGCTACCCCAGTCCCTCTGCAAGTGCAGGGATGGAACTGGTGCTCTCAGATGCATCACTTCATTACTATTTGACTAGATCTCTACTTAATAACATCTATTCTCATAAGCAAGCCACAGGATTCTAACAATAGCAAGATCAGCATTCAAAAAATCTTTGATTTTTAGAAATAAAATTATTCCTATCAATCTTGATAAAGAGTTCACAGTATTTAAAGCATTATCCTTGAGAAAAGATTATTCCCCATAAGCAGATTTTATGATACTTCATAATTCTTCACATTCCTGAAGCAGTAACGGAGAAATTGCTGCCCACAAGTTTGCTCTTGAACAGACAATTACAGGTACATTTAAAAAAACACAACAATCTCACTACACCCCCAAATAAAGCAACAAAAAAAAAAATTCCAGGAAAAAAAAACCACAACAAAAAAACCACACCCACAGACTTCTAAGATTGTACAACAGCAAAAGAAAAAGAAAAGCAATTTTGCTACATATCTGCATCACCTCTTTACCTTACATGCTCTGACACTCAACAAATATGGCTCCAGGAAAAACTACATAAATAAAAATAAAATTCATAATTATGCAGAACCATCTATACCTTTCCAACGCGTATTTAAAAATAAAATAAAATCAAACAGGAGAGAGAAAGATCTAGTTCATCTGGAATTGAAAGCTGGTACAGCAGAGAACTAGAATCCACCTAAAAATAGTGTGTGACAGACAACAGCTATCCCGCTGAATCTTTATAATATTCTGCTCTCAGGCCTAAATAAACAACTTTAATTTTTCCTGGCTATAATTAAGTGGCAGGCAAACAAACAAGCATACAGAATGTGAAAGAATAAGGTTAAGAAGATAGGAGAAGGTTGCTGGAGCCTGAATGTGGAAATAAGAAAATTGCCTATTGAGTGTGGAAATATCCTTTCAGAATTCATCTGATAACACAAGCAGGCCACCTGCTATACCAACAATAAACCAACCTGTAAGCTTTTGTACAGCACCTTTAATTCACATGAACCCAACATTCCTATGGAGGCCTTTTTTAACTGTGGGGGAGCAAAGCGAGAAATGCTCCAGGACAGCTAACTGCTGAAGGATCCTATCCCCACATGCTAAGGGAAAAGGGAACTGTAATAAAGGTAATGAGGAAAAAATAACTGTAGCTGTTGTAAGAAAAATGCTTTAAGAAAAAGGCAGCAGAGGTGTGCTTCCTATTAGTCTGCACTTGGAACAGTGGAATGCATTGAAGGTAAAAAACGAGGAAAAAAAAAGGAATACAAAGCTTCACAATTCGTAACAAAGTGATTTGGAACAAAGATTGTTTTGCCATCTGGATTCTGGTACTTATGGAATTTGGAATTTATCACCATCATCCATATACACGTGGGTGACCATATTCAAAAGAAAAAACATAATGCATTCAGCCCCTGAATTCCCCTCCCCATCATTACAATTGCAAACTGCAGTCACCCCTCTGCTACTGTCCTAAAAATCACCTCCTCACAGAAAGAGCCTCACAAGCTTCCAAAATAAAACCCTGCCACAGCCTTAAATATATGCAAAGTCAGAAAACCTTCCCCACAACCTCCCTGTCACTCTACATTTACTAATCTGTGTCTACTGACGTTTTACTAAGTGAAAACAAGACTGACCCGATGTTTAATATTTTAACGCTTTAAAACACTTGTAGATCTGATATACTGAAGTTGTCCAAGCCCTCAGTCATTAGTACGGCTTCAACATCTACCCAACAGTAGATCTATTATTGTAAATCGCTATCTCGTGTTACCACAAGGAAAAAAAAAGTGTATAAACACACATGGTGATGGTGGGAACGCTTCAGATTCAGAAACACACAGAAGAAACAGCAACGCTAAAGCCATCGGTAGGAATAAGTGGTGTTGTGAAGTCCCAGTGGATTTAACCGTTCAAAATTAAAAAAAAAATTAAACTCTTTAAAAAAGGAAAGAAAAGGTGACTCTTGAGAAATCTGATGTCAGAGCAGAGGACACCGTGGGTGACACTACGAGCGGGAAAACAGCTGGGACTACAAACCCACCAGCAGACCCCAAAGTTTCCAGGGATCTGGGCTAAACCTCGCTCTAGGCACACGCTCTTCAGGCACACGCACTATCACCTCCCCCGCCAGTGAGCCCCGAGTCAGGGGTGAAAAAAAAAACATAGAAAAAGGGCAAAAAAACCAACAACAAAAAACCGGACGCTTTCAGCAAATTGTTTTCCTGCCAGCATACTTCCAAGAGGAATTTTGCTCGACTTGTCCGATTATTTTTTGCGCTGCTGTTGTTGCTGCCAGAGCCAAGCGAGGCGAGTTGTTTCCGGACTCAGCCCTGTGCCCTGAGCGCGGCTCCCCCCGCTCCGCACCGGGACGGAGCCGCTCCCCGGGCACGGCCCCGGCCCCGCCGGGCAGGGCAGCGGCGCTCGGCCCCCGCACGCCGCGGG
>VZTH01016303.1:0-10203 GCA_013397815.1 Aleadryas rufinucha
AGTGGAACCAGAGAACAGAAACAATCGGGGAACTTGTGTAGGGAGAGAGGCTCTTGGAAAGAGTCAATGAATTTTTATCTTTCCCAGTGTGGGGGAGGATAGATAGGAAACAGCCTATGAGTTTGTGATGTTTTGAAGGTGGTAACACAAGAAGCTGTGACTCTGTGCTAGATAAGTATCTGATGGAGAGAATAATCCAAACATCATCTTAGTGGTCAGTGCCAGTTATAAGAAATGTCTGACTCAGTAACCTAAATCCAGAGATCTGATGCCAGGAACTGTCTTGAGGCACCTCTGAATTCTGTTTGTCCACATGAGTTTGTTTAGAGAGAAATGGTCTTTAGGTTGCACCTTTTTTTTTAAATTATCGATCAGCTATGTGCATGTATACATGTGTCTGTTTCACTGTGGCTCCTCACAATCATTTGCTAACTTTTTTTCTAGGAATTCAGTTATTCAGTTGTGTACCTCTGGGTTTTTTTCATGTCTCTTCATGTCAGTTGTTATGTCTTACTGGTAGAACACTAACATAAAGGCTGCTTGCATGTGCATTTTCTCTGTTCTCTCATATTTTTCTCTTTGTCCATTTTTATTGATTTGGGTGATTACAGTTTATTGTTTTCCAAGTTCATATCTTTGAGAGAAACTATTTTAGGACCCAAGAGTCAAAAACTTCCATCATGTGGGTTGTGCAAGAGGAACAGCCTAGTGGCATGCAGAGAAAACAGAGACTTTTAAAAATTGGTACTGAAGCATATCACTTGCACCTACTTCACAGCAATGCTATTGAAGTTCTACTTTTGTCTTTGCTTGTGGCAGCTTGATTCATTGTTCTCCTGTCTTGAGAGACAGAAACCAAAGACAAGGGGATAATTTTTCTTTTTGTGGGATTTTCTTGTGTCCCAACTAGGTTGAACTGCGACGAGCAGTAGAAGAGGCTGTGAAGGAGACCCCGGAATATCGCTGCATGCAGTCCCAATTTTCTGTTCTGTATAACGAGAGTCTCCAGCTGAAGGCACATCTTGACGAGGCCCGCACGCTGCTCCATGGCACCCGTGCCACACACCAGCGCCAGGTGGAACTGATCGAGGTAACACCTCTCATCAGCCTAGGGAACTCTGTCATGCCACCAACTAGAACTGCTGGGTCCGTGTGGCTCTGCAAATGCTTAGGAAATTTACATTTCTGGCAATAATTCAGGCTGTTCTGGCACCTAATATTGATGAGATGAGAGATACTCCAGGTTCAAAGCACCAAGTTCTGTTTCCTTTTTGTTCCTCAGAGGGATGAGGTCAGCCTTCACAAGAAGCTACGCACTGAGGTGATTCAGCTGGAGGACACCCTGGCACAAGTCCGCAAAGAATATGAGATGTTGAGGATAGAGTTTGAACAGACACTTGCTGCCAATGAGCAAGCAGGTATGGTGTTGTTCTGCTGTGCCTAAAAACAACCACCACCTACCCACCAATGTCCATTAGGGGCTACAGTGCACTAGAGCAGCTGGGTTGATTCTTTGTTACTGTTAAATACTTGTTCTGGCAGGTTTCTTCATCTCAAAAAACAAAGCTCTTCACGTGTTTTATTGGGAGGCCAGTTCATCTGACTTCCTTCTAGATGTTGCATAATATATACATTTTGCTCATAATTTGGTTTATGACAGGGTGTTCTGCATTATTAAAAATTACTTGTGGGGGGAAGATTAATTTCCAAATCTGGAAGGACAATCTGGATAGCAAAGCAGTAATTCTTAAATTTCATCAGAGGAAATAAGTTACTTCCGAAGTAGCATTTAAATCAGATTTCTTTTGTAACATGACACATTTCCCTTAGGATCATGGGCAGAAAAGTAATGTTAGTGGGAAATTAGGACTGTGAATTTGCAAGGACTTACGGTTGCATATGCAACCTCTGCATATGCAGAGGTTGCATATAAAACTGGCATGACTTTTTTTCTGCGAGTGTTTTGTGTTGCTCTGTTGTGTGGCAGAATGGTGATAGTCTTATTTTGTTCTTTGTCATTGTCACTTAGATATTCTCCATCTGCATGACAGTCCTCAAAAAGGTTGGCAGAAGTGTGGTTTGTTACAGTCGTGTTTCTGTTTTTGCAGGCCCAATTAATCGGGAGATGCGTCACCTCATCAGCAGCCTCCAGAATCACAACCACCANAGAGAACGAGAAAAAGAGAAAGAAAAGGAAAAGGAACGAGAGCGGGAAAAGCAGAAGCAGAAGGAATCTGAGAAGGAGAGAGAGTCCAAAGAGAAGGAGAAAGGGAAGCATGAAGATGGAAGAAAAAAGGAGGCTGAAGTGATCAAGCAGCTGAAGGCTGAGCTCAAGTAAGAGTTGTTGTCTTTCCCTTTCCTGTGGGAGCAGTGCCCAAGCCTGGGGTGTTTGTGTGTTCTTGCTTTTACAGGATCAGCATCATTGAAGTTTGAAGCCAAGAGAGTTTCTTGACACTCTCTATATCTGACTGTGATTAGGTCATTGTAGTAGTGTTTTTCCTACAACAGCCTAAAGCATGAATTACCAAACCAGATACTTCATGGTTTGGGTCAACTAATGTTTATTTGTGGCTGTCATAACTAATGCATAATACTTCACAGCAGCAGGTTATTAGTAGAGAGGACACATCAGTCTTCCTGCTCCTGGAAGGTTCCAAAAGCAGAGGTGGATAGGTTTGTAGCTTATTGTTAGGATATATGTTTCATCTCCACCCCACTTCTTGCTTTTCAACCCGTGTGCCTGAACAGGTTTCTTTACCAGCCTGTGCTCATCTGCTGTTTTACGTTACCAGGATAAGATGAGCCACCAATGACTCCACACCCATGTGGGAGATGGAGAGAATATTGTCAGATTTTCATGCTGGCTGCGTAAGTGTGGCTTTCCTGCTGTGTTCTCACAGTGGTCTGTCTTCCTTTCTCCAGGAAGGCCCAGGAGAGCCAGAAGGAGATGAAACTGTTGTTAGATATGTACCGTTCTGCCCCCAAAGAGCAGAGAGACAAAGTGCAGCTGATGGCAGCTGAGAAGAAGGCAAAAGCTGAGGTATTTCTAATTTCTCTTCCTTTTTTCTTTTTAATGTGTTACTGATGCCTTGACAGGCTACCTGGAAACAGAGACTAAACAAGAATAAGGGAATGAAGGTGATATTTATTTGAAAGGCCTTCAAAAGTACACACTGGGGAGACCAGAGGCTACTGCCACAATGGACCCCAAGATGGACGACAAGTCATGAGTTCTTCACACTTTTATAGGTTTGGTTCATTTGCATATCAGCATAAATTCGCCAGTTAAAACTTTAGCTAATGATGTAATTTCTCCAAGCTTACCCCTCCCCTTCTCAAGATGTTGGTTTACGCATTTTGGGCCTGGGACAGTCTGGGTGTCCTTGGAGAGCAAATCTAGAGAGGCTTTGTTATGTCTTATCTTAGCATGAGAGTACAGCAGCTAGCAGGCTATAAAACACTTCAGAGTTTCACACTGAGCAATACAGGATTTGAAAAATATAAAAGCTAAAACCCAAGGCATCATTACTTAAACTTCTTTTCAGATACTCTGCAGTGGAACTGTGTTGTTTCTCTCTTCAAAACTGAGTTTGTCTTCTCAGCTTTGTCACTTAGAGATTGGAATGGTCTGGAAATAAACAGTGACTAGTTGCTAGTGCAGGCACACACAGACCAATCTCTAGGTTCATAAGCACTGACATATTTACAGGTCCCTCAAGTACCAGCATGTCCCTCTGTTTGGTACCCCTGTAGTTCTAAGCCCTTCTTCTTCACAAGCATGTCTCATCTATAGGCAGCACTTACTCTGTGCAGCACACATACATGGGATAAAGAGTTTGATTACAAAGCGATAGTTAAGAAAATGTGTAATAAAAAGATACAAGAAAATAGGACAGGACAGGCTGTGATGATCACATGCAAGGCTGAGCCAGACAAATGCGTACTGACTGCCCATAGTTTACATGTGGCTGGCTCCTTTTATACCCTTCTCCATCTAACCCCAGTTTGCTGATCCTTGATCTCCATTTCACTGCTCATTGCTTCTGGATTTGAACAGCTCTTGATTCCCACAGCCCTCCCAGTTTAGGAGCCATTCCTGGTTTACAGTGTCATCAGTTACAAAGTCCAAGTCGATCTTCTTGGCATTGGTCCCTGTAGTTTCTTGGCAGCCTATCAGCTATTGTGACTGGAGAGGTTTGCATCCTCTTTTTGTCTCGGTGTTTGTTTTGTCGGGGCTGTGTCTCTGTGTATTTTGTTTCTGGTTTTCTCCTTCTCCCACACTCAGATAACCTCGATGGAATAAACATTTTCACACTCTCATGTGCTCTCATCAGTCAGTGTGACTGACCAGGTTTCATTCTCATCACTGCCTCCCTTATAATTTGTCTGCCAAGTCTGTGTCTCTGTATGTTTTTACTTCCTTCTTTTCCCGTAACCTCCTTTTTGTATGGAAGAAGGTCCTTGACCAGATGCCCTTAAAGGAGCAGATGCTCTCAGTCCACATATCCATACATGTACAATTGCAAGAGACTGATGTTCCTAGTCGGATGAAAGATGCTGTGAAATTTTCAGAGGTGTTGAGGTCAAGATCTTGGACTTGAAGCCCGTCTCAATGGTACATCTGCCAGTAATACTCTGTCAAAATGACATGAAGGCTTTTTTTGCTGCACTTTGAAGGCAGTCCTGAGTGTTTCAGAGAATTATGAGGAAAACAGGCTCTTAACAATGCTCAGGGCACATCCTTGTGTTTAGTGTCATCTGTGGTTTGTTCTTGTAGCTTGAAGAATTGAGGCAGAGGGTGAAAGAATTGGAAGACAAGGAAAAAAAGGAGAGTAAAAAGATGGCTGATGAGGATGCCCTCCGCAAGATCCGAGCAGTGGAGGAACAAATTGAGTATTTACAGAAGAAACTTGCCATGGCTAAGCAGGTGAGAAGCTTCTGATGCATTCTTTTTTGGCTGGAGCACCTGTGAAGGAGCTGCCTTCAGGTTACGTCCAGAAGAGAAGGAATTCATATCTGTATGGGCCAGAGATGTGAGTTTGGTTCTTGTTTACCCAAGGGAAAGAAAACTGAACAAGCAAAAGAATCACCAGCAAAATAACCCCCTCAGCTCTGGAGTATCACAGGCAGGCGATGGTGGGAAATGTTTAATAAAAATTAAACATGTGGCCTTGGTGAAGCACACAGAGGAGAAATGGCTTTATGAGCCATTAGGAGAAGAGGTTACAATTTCTTTTAAAAAGTTACTATCTCCTCAGTTCATGTAGTGAATATATTTGCATGGAACTCGTACATACCTTCTGCTAAGAAAGGCTTAATCCGATTAGAGAGCAGGACCACCTCAGTAGGGTAGAGGCAAGCCAATGAATTCACATGTACTTTTATAGAATTCTGATTCTTTTTGTTGTAGAATAGAACTGCTCTACCTTGTCAGTGCTGAAGTGGCCAAAGTGAGTTTTAGGGGCTTGGCAGCTGGTTAATTGGAAGCTGTCAGGCTGTCCACATGTAGAATTTTTGGCCTGGTGTATCTGACACCTGTTCAGCTGCTGGAAATTGGGAGTTGGTTTCTGCCCAGCTCTGGCAATGGCTGTGTCAAAGCTGATTCTGCCAGACAAGACACAGGTGACCATCTTTTCTCTACACCTTCAAGTTCGGAGTATCTTTGCTCTGTGCCTGCAGAGTTCTAGGGAGTAAGTTTTTCTGTCTGTTGGGATGATGCTGTTCCCTGACACCAAGAAACTTCCTTCATCTTTACTAGGTTTGATGTCTCTGAGTAAAATGTTCAGCGTAGCTGTAGGGCGTCCAGGGGACAGTTTTGCCAGAGACTGTGATTCTTCTGTAGGAGGAAGAGGCCCTGCTGTCTGAAATGGATGTCACAGGCCAAGCCTTTGAAGACATGCAAGAGCAGAACATCCGCCTGATGCAGCAGCTGCGGGAGAAGGATGATGCCAACTTCAAGCTGATGTCAGAACGTATCAAGTCCAACCAGATCCACAAGCTGCTGAAAGAGGAAAAGGAGGAGCTGGCAGACCAAGTTTTGACACTGAAAACACAGGTAATATGGAAAAAGGAGGGAGGACAAGAGAGCTGGTGGGGAATGTGGAGGTGTTGTGGGTTATCTGTTTTAGGCAGCTGCACACAGCTGTTTGCTCGCTCCCCCACTAAGGAGAAGGGGAAAGAAGAGAAGGGTCAAAGTGAGAAAATAGGTGAGATGAAATAAAGGCGGTTTAACTGTTAAACAGTTAATGATGTTCGTACAAGCAAAGCAAAAAATTAAATCATTCTTTACTTCCTGTGGCAGGCGGGAGTTCAGCCATCTCCAGGAAGGCAGGGCTTCATCATGCCTTATTGTTATTTAATAAATGCTGCAGCTCTGAATATCCTCCCACTTCTTCCTTTCCACCAGCTGTTACTGCTGAGCACAGCATTGTATGTTATGGAACACCCCTTGGGCCAGCTGGATCAGCTGTCCTGGCTGTGTGGCATCCCAGCTTCTTGGGCACCCTCAGCCTGCATGCTGGGGGGCAGCATGAGACACAGAAAGTCTTGATGCTGTGTAAGTACTGCTCAGCAACAGCTAAAACAGTGGTGTGTTACTGACACAGTTTTCTCCAAAATGCAAAACACAGCAGGTGAGCTGCTGTGAAGAGAATTAACTATCCTCACCAAAATCAGTACAGGACAGAACATTCCTCTCACCAACCTAGGAATGCATCAGGTTTCAAAGGGGCCTGTCTTAGTGAGAAACTGAGACTGCTGTATGAGCATTAAAATGTCCTACAGGTTCACTGCTATGGAGAGCAGATGGGTGAGGGAAAGGGAGAAGTTGTTTTCCTGTGGTAATGGTACTTCTATATATTCTACCTATACCTGTATATATTAGTAACAAGCAGGAGGAGTTGGAAACCATGGTTCAGTTTGATCTACCTCAGACATGGGTACAGACTGGGAGAAGAAATCATTGAGAACATTGCAACAGAGAAGAACTTGTGGATTCTGGTGGATGAGAGGCTGGACATGACCCAGCAGCGCATGCTGGGAGACAAGAAACCCAACTGCATCCTGGGCTGCATCCAAAGCACTGTGGGCAGCAGGCTGAGGGAGGGGATTCTGCGGCTCTGTGCTGCCCTCATGAGACCCCATCTGCAGTGCTGCATCCAGCTCTGGGGTCCTCAGCACAGGAAGGACATGTGGACCTGTTGGACAGAGTCCAGAGGAGGCTATAAAGATGATGATAAGAATTGAGTACCTGTGCTGCAAGAATAGGCTGAGAGAGCTGGGGTTGTTCAGCATGGAGAAGAGAAGACTCTGGGGAAACCTCATTGCAGCTTTCCAGTACCTGAAGAGGGCTTAGAAAAAGAAGGGAGAGAAACTTTTTATACAAGCATATAGTGACAGGACAAGAGGCAGTGGTTTTATGTTGAAAGAGGGCAGATTTAGATTAGGTGTTAGGAAGAAATTCTTTACTCAGAGGGTGGTGAAGGCACTGCTAGAGGTTGCCCAAAGAAGTTGTGGATGCCCTGTTCCTGGAAGTATTCAAGGCCAGGCTTGGATGGGGCTTTGAGAAACATGGCCTAGTGGAAGTTATCCCAAGGAGGTTGGGACTAGATGATCTTTAAGGTCCCTTCCAGTCCAGACCATTCTATGATTCTGTGTCCTGTCATCCTTGGAACCACTGTGGAACTGTTCACTACCTTGCAGCAATTCTTTAAGCCACTGTCCAAAAATTAGGACATCTTTGTTGCAAATATTTGACTGCTAAGTTTCAAAATGTTGACCAGAGAGATATGGGTACAGCTGTCTGGATACAGGCATGGCTGCTCAGGGAGAAAAAGGCATGCTGAAGATGTACTCCTTGGTGATGGGGAAGCAGGGGTAATTTTAGCCTGCAGCTTTAGTGACAGCTCTGAAGACCCACAGACCATGCATTCATACCTTCTGTACCTTCTCTGTCCCTTTCCAAGGTGGATGCCCAGCTGCAGGTTGTACGTAAGCTGGAGGAGAAGGAACACTTACTGCAGAGCAGTATTGGAACAGGAGAGAAGGAGTTGGGTCTGCGAACACAGGCCCTGGAAATGAACAAACGCAAGGTGAGTGATGGCCTCGTTTCCTCTTGGGTTGTAAGGGGGAGCTCTTGCCTTGCGGGAGGCATAGAGGGCTCTGAGCTCCCACTGGCATTAACAGAACCTGGTATTCCCTGGTTTTGGATGAGTGTATCAGAAGGCTGAGGAGTCCTGGAAAGAATTATAATTAAAGTACTATAGACTGATGTTTTCCTTTGACAAGGAGGAGCAGGTCATATGTGTTTCTGTCAAAGCCTGATTAGGGAGCAGAAGTAAGGTACCTTTATAGGAAACCTATGGTGAAAAAAGACAGCAGCCAGATGAAGTCAACTGGGGTCAAAGCTTTTGTAGGAAAGGGGATAAGTAAAAGGAAAATACAACTGGGGAGTGTGAACACTTCACTGTTTTCAGATCAATAAAGTAGGTGTGTTACCAGTAAAATAAGACTTAAGTCTTACGGTTGATGCTGCCTTTGTTGTTAAGTTTTAGTAGAAATGCAGAAATTACATTAGAATAGGCAAAAAGGAAAGCAGGAATATCACTGTGAAGAGGAGCTGGGGAGAATTCAACAGTCACCTGTGCTTAGTACAACAGTTCGTGGTATTAAGGGAACTTGGTTATAAAGTTAGAGGAGGACTGGTGACGAGAGAAGACTGTTAGTAACAGGTATCTTGCAGTTCTACCTAGTTCAACTATAGAACTGCCTCTAAACAATTTAATAGAGAAAATGTAGAAGCTGGAAGGCTGAAAATACGTTAAGAAGAGAATTGGGTGATCATGAGTGTTTTTCTGAGTGACATGCTTTGCAGTGTGACAAGGTTTGGCTCTGCTGAAAGGAATCTTGAAGCTAAATGATTATAAGTTTTTAATACTAAGGTAATAACAAGGGACTAGAAATCGCTAGAGCTGTTCTTCTGTGTTTGGTACTTCTATACTGGTTTTCTTTCTCAGGCCATGGATGCAGCCCAGCTTGCAGATGATCTGAAGGCCCAACTAGAGCTGGCTCAGAAGAAGTTACACGATTTTCAGGAGGAGATTGTGGAAAACAGAGTAACTAGAGAGAAAGAGATGTTCAACTTCAAAAGGGCTGAGGTACATATCCTATGCACAATCCTTCAGTATCTGTCTACTTTGGTGTCCTTCTCCTTGGACATTGAGCTTGGAGAGGGTTTCAACTAAACTACACTTTTGGTATCCAGTTTCACTTAGATTTCAGCTTCATCAGCTCTTGGCTCTTTCAAGTGTTGTCCACTGATAACTGTCAATACTTGTGGCATCAGATGATCATGTTGTCCCTTGAATAATAGGGGATGAAACTATGGGTGGCATGACTTAGCCAGGTGCATGTTCTCTTTGGTCCCTGGAGAATCTGTGACAGAGAATGTACTGCTCATTTACTTGGTGTCTTGTTTTTATGCAGGAAGATATTTCTAGGTTGCGCAGGAAGCTGGAGACCACAAAGAAGCCTGACATGGTTCCCAACTGTGATGAGATCCTGATGGAGGAGATCAAGGATTACAAGGTATCTGTGTCTATCAACTTCCCTTTTGACTTTATTCAGAAGGTCTGTAGGCGCACTTTCAGTATTTGACATCTCTTGTCTGTACTCTGGCATTGAAGAGACCACACTGTCCTTCTGAGGAATGGAAGGACCTTCATCTTCAGCCATCTCTGAGCACAGCAGGTGTACTGCGGGCCCCTTCACAGCTGTGTGTGTGTTGCAGGCCCGCCTGACGTGCCCGTGCTGCAACATGCGCAAGAAGGACGCGGTGCTCACCAAGTGCTTCCACGTCTTCTGCTTCGAGTGCGTGAAGACGCGCTACGACACCCGGCAGCGCAAGTGCCCCAAGTGCAACGCGGCCTTCGGGGCCAACGACTTCCACAGGATCTACATCGGCTGAGGCCCTCGCAGAGCCCCTGCTTGCGCTGAGCCGGCCTCCCTCGCTCCGTGAGCTTCTGCCGCCTGACCCGCAGCGTCTCCTGGGAGGTGCTTTCAGGGTATCGAGAGAAACGGAGTCCGGATCTTGGTCCCTTTCTTGCCCCTTCCCCTTTGTTCTTGCCCTCAGTTTTTGTGTGCTCTTTGTGCCTGAGACGAAATTTCCCATCCCTCGCTTTCACACTGCCAAGGTGGGAACATCCA
>VZTH01016303.1:10422-80196 GCA_013397815.1 Aleadryas rufinucha
GAAGTTGTTTATTTGCAACATTCCTTCATAGGGTGTAGTGTTTTCTGTGTAAACCTAATTTTCATGGAAGGTGCACCTGTCAGAGGTTTGTCTCATGGGTGTCCCTTCCCTGAATCATGGAATCTCTACTGCCTTCCTGTATCCCCTGCAGGAAATAACAAAGTGAAAGGAGTTAATCACAGACTCTTAAACTATTCATTATTATCTTTGTGAAAACATTCAGAATATATGAATAAAGCCTTGTAAATGATGATGAATCCTGAAGAGTGAGAAGGAACACGTGACCCTGCTGTTCCAAGGAGAACCTGGGATGCTGAGAGTTTCTGGCATGGTGTAAGAGCTGTTAGAAGGAATGGAAGTAGAACCCTCTCCTCTTTCACTGGAAGTTGCTCCGGGATTACAGGTTGTGGCACCAAGTTGGATAAAGAATGGTGTGTTAATGCTGATGGTAGATTTTGTGGTACAAATGCTTCTTCATCAGAACCAGGACCTGGGTCATGAACAAACTGTCTGCATCTTCAAACAGCTTTGCTACAACAGCAAGAGTTCCTTTTACAGCTATGAGCAGCAATCCAAGCTAAATAGCCCCAGCAGAGCTCCAAAGCCCCTCTGTCCTTTCCCAGTCACTATTGTATCACCTTTCTACTGAAATTGAGCTTTGTGTGCACGCTGGCCATGTTGGGTTCCCTCTGGTCATGGCAGGAAATGGATACCTAAAACAATCTGCATTAGTTTCACAGAGGAGTTTTGGAAATTTCTGTTCTCCCTTAGCAAAAAAAATGTATTGGTTTTGTTTTAAAATAACAGCTTATTCCAAGCTCATTTTGGAAGTGACTGAGTTTCTCTCTGCTTATAATTAAACCATTGAGAAACAGAATATATGGAAGTAATTAAAATTTATCAGGACTAGAAGTCTTGGGGTAAAAGAAGTAAAGGGGTGACACATATTGTTTATCAAAAGGTTCTCTAAATTCAGTGTCTCAGACAAGAAAGAAAAAGTCTCATCTCCAGTCTCCCGTGCACCTTCTGTCACAGCAAATCCTGCCCCTCTGACAGTCTGCAGGCACTGATGTGCTTGTGGTACTCCCCATCCCACAGAAAGCCACAGCAATCCCCTGTCCTCAGGGGATCAGGCTGGAGCAGTGGCTGAACAAGACAGTAACGTGCCAAAGTATGTCTCTACTGGGCAGCAGTAATTTGGATCTTTTCTGAAAAGGCACAGCTGGTTCTGCAGTAATTCAGAGCAATCCCTGTTCTGCATTTGACATGGAAGAAGCTCCTCAGACAACCACCAGAAATAAACACTTGCTTGACAGTAGTTACTAGGTGGCTGACATTTTTACATTTTATATTTTTGCTTTTAAACAAAGGCTGATTTGTTGAAGGATTGGGTGTTTGGAACTTTGAAGCAAAACACTATTTAAGATATCATTAACATTTTCAATTACTTTTTTTAGAAAATCTGTTTCTAGGCTCATGCATGTAGAGATAAGGACATAAAAGCCTTGATAAAAATACTTTAAAAATTGGACAGAAATACTTATTTTCTAGTGTTTTAATGAAAAGAGAGCAATGTTCATCTGTTCTAACCAAGTGATGTTGGAGGTTGTAAGGTACCAGATGCTAGACAAAGAAAAAGCTCTTTCTAAAAAGCTGATTATCTAAAGAAGGAGGGAGGGGAAGGGTAGGCAACAAAAGCAACCTCAGTGTCTTACCCATCAAGTTTGTCAGGAAAGCAGGGACATGCCAAACCTATTAGACCTAGGGACCTCCAGGCCTGTGGCTCCCACCTCCCTGTTTTATGTCCTAATCTCTCTTCCCCATGTTACTGCATTGGAAGGAGCAGACAAACGAAAGCAGAGAACAAGCACTGAGCAGGAAGCAGACAATCAGCTCTTGATGAGGCTAATTAGTCTGGGTCTCGCTGTGATCAGCTTTTAGTGCAGATGCAGAGCTTTTCATGTTCAAGGGTTTTTCAAAGGGTAGAGGTGCAGAAAGGTAGAATGTTTTCCTCAATCTGCCTGTAGTCTTTAAACTACACCTAACATCACCCCAGGCAACATTCCTGCAGGTGGCTGGAGATGCAGGGAGGGTAAAAATTACTTGGGTGATGGTGACGTAGCTGTGAGACCAGAGTTAAGAGACAGTGTTACAAACATTCTTTTTCTCTGTAATACAGGATGTGTTGGGAAGTGGTTTTTAAAAATTGGTAGAAACCCTATTTAAAAAACACAGTCAGTTGGGTTGATGCAGTGTTTATTCAGATGCTGAACAGCTTACCCTTCCTTCCCCTCATCACCCAGGAGGGAGAGAGCTCCACTCAGTACATTGCCTCTGAAACCACAACTCATTCTTCATCCACAGGGAGGTTTCAGTGACTCCTTTTGTTTTTTGATGGGACCTTGGTATCTGAATAAATCATAGTCCAGAGCCCCTTTAAGTCACCTTATCGGTGAGAAAGGACCTTACTGTCAGCTTAAGACAAAGAATATTAAGGGAGTAGTTTCACACTGGCAAATATTTCACTTTTTGAGGTAAATACTGATTTACAGTAGTGCCCCTTCTCCCTTCTCATCCTTGCCCTGTGCCACGGTGAATCTGTCCCTTCTCTTAGCCAGTGCAGTGTTTGCATGGCTTCTCTCTGGGAGGGAGTGGAAGCCCAGCCTGGGCTCACAGGCAGACTGAGGTGGTGGTTTGGTTTTTGCCAAGTTATTTTAAGCTGGGTGAGTTCCTTCACCACAGTCTCCAAGCAGCCACCTCTGCATTTGTGCTGACAGAGCTGAGGGAATGGTGTGTGATGCGTTTGCCACCAGGAATTTCTCGTGAGCCTGTGCCAGGAGGGAAGGGACTGCCAGCACAGAACAGCACCTGGCATAAAGAGGCATCTGTGAGGAGCCTTCACATGAACAGAGACTAGACCCATACAGAACACAACAAAAATATACCAACAAAGGGACATACTTCTGATGAACAGTTTAAACCTTTTTTTTTGGTATCTTTTTCTTTTTTTGAATTAATGCACAGAAAGGGCTAAAAAAGTGGAACCTCACTGTACTGTCAGGTGGAGGAACAAAGAACTCGCTGTTGGGATATTCCTTGTCTCTCCAGTCCCTTGGGAATGGCTGGTGTTTTCCAGGAGAATAAGAAACTTGTTGTGAAAGGAGGAGGACTCAGGAAGGTGGCAGTGGCTGTGGGCTGCTGCAATTCTGCTCTCCTGAAGAGCTTATTGCCTGCTTTATTTTTGCACCGCTTTCTGGCATTACAAAAGAGTGTTACAAATTTTACAGAGGAAGGGGAGAAAGGAAGAAAATGGGAAGGGCCCAGCTATGCTGGCCTAGGGCTCTGCAGTCCTGTTTGTCCTCACATACTCTTCCAGTTCTGATTTCCTGTCCATGGCGAGTTGCAGCTCCTGCTTGATGGTTTCGATCTGCTTCTCAAGCTCTGTCAGCTCTTGCAGCACTAAGGTCCTCGCAGTGTTGAGGGACTCTGCTTTCCCGTTGGTGGTTAGGGAAGGCGGAGTCCCTCTCCTCCCCTGTGGCAGGGGCATGTCCTGGTGCTGATGGATTGTCACCTCATTTTGCCCCTCATCAGTGCAGATGTATTTTTTTCGGTGGCAGTTGCCCAGGTTGGCTGTGTTCCACACCGCATGCTGGCTGTTCCCTACGTGGGCCCTGAACAGAGAGAGGAGAGTTAATACCATATCAGAGCCTGCTCCTGTGTGTGCACACACCTCCGCTGTGAGCCATCCTAGTAGAAAAATATAAGGCTGCTGTTACATACTACACAGAAATATATTCCTTTATCCCTGGAATTATGTTTTCTTGCAAAGCACAAATGAATGTAAATGACCAAATTTTTGCGATTTAACCATAGCAGAGGCTAGAACAGAACCTTGAATGTCATCTTCCCCAAAATTTTTTTTTTTAGTTATGAAATTACTCAGCTGCAGCTCAGGAAAATGCAGGTCCTTCAAAGCTTTCTGAAAGATTTTGTGTTTGCAATGTTCAAGTTTATTATAGCATTCATCCTTTGCATGTTACTACTCTGTGCTGGCTTGGGTATTTGCTCGCATGGAGAAGGAAAGAGCCTCCCTAGAGCTGGTGTGGAGAGGTGAAGGCCGAAGCTTTGTCCTTTACTCTTGAAGTCTTCTTGGAGAGCTGCTTGTGCTCTGGGGGACGGACACAAATGAGGTGTATCCAAGCCTTGCAGGTTCATTCACGAGCTTCCTGACAGACCACAGAGACTTAGGGGTTGTCATGCTGGGGCACAAATTCCCATCTGGGAACTTTTTCAAAATGCTTCAATTTTTTTTCCTGCAGAAATATTTCCATAATATTTTGATTCCAGAGAAAAAATTCCAGAATTTTCCTTCTTTTTGGGGAACTTGCCTCTGCTGGGCTCCCAAATCAGGCCATTTCCCTGGGTTGGGTTCCTTCCCAAACTGAGGAGTTGCCCATGGCCTCCGTCCTCCATGTGGAACTGAAGGAAGCACAGAGTTTTGTGTTGTGGCAGAGGAGCTTCTCTTGCCTGCCTGCTTTCCCTTTGGGACACGTTGGGGTGTGTTCATTTGATAAAGGGAGGTTTAAACTCTGAAGGAGCTGCGTTTCAGACCGCTCCATCCTTGAGCTCTTCTGTGGGTGTCCTTGGACAAAAAGCCTCTTGGTGTGAGCTCCCAGTGGGCTGGTTAAGGAAGGAGGTTGATATTTCAGGATTGGTGCTGCTGAAAGCAGTTGGTTTGTGGAGGAGCCCAGAGCTGGGAGTAGATCCTTTTCTCATCTGCGGGCAGCAAAGGAAGTTGCAAAGTGGGAATTTCATTGGAGGAGATGGCGATCAGGGGTGTTTTTCAAGAAATGGGCTGGCAGAGAGGAAGGGGGGGAGGTTTCAGGCAGGAACAGCAGCCCCTGCTGGGTCATGCTCCAGAGAGCTCAGGGAATCCCAGCAGTAGATGTGTATGTAGAGTTTATTTTTGTGCAGATCAGCAATTTGTCATATTTCAAAATAAAAGATGGGAAGACTCTCAAGTCTGGGCAGGTGATTTTAACAAATGCTAGAGTCCACAGTTAACACTCCAGTTTGACCAAGTCATTAAAACCACTTACAATTTGGCTACTGACGCTGAGCAGCTCTCNGGAATGAACATAGGAAATCAATTGCAGGCATTTTTATACATTTGTGTGTACAAAACAGCTTAGGAGCTTAGAGATGCTTACTTCCATATATTTGCTGCCTGTAGCACAGGAATGTCAAAAAAACCACAACATACTTTGACATCTTGCAGGTTTCAGTCAGGCCAAACACCCAGCAACATTGTCGAAGACTTTTTCTTTTCTGTACTCTGTGGCTGAACTTCTCTGTAGGAAAGCAGTGCTGCTGCCTGTGTCCTTGCAAAGTGCACCAGTAGGGTTGAGTTGCTGAGCACGTGCACAGTTCCATGCAATGCCTTGTGTTCCTGGTAGCTGTACAGCACATTGTCTCCTCTGCAGAAGACACAGCCCATGAAAACAAGGCAAAGTTGTTACCTACTTTTCTTTTCCCACAGGACTTGTTGGACACAATGTTTTGTGAAAGGACTGCATTTTCCTCTCCTCAGCTTTCTAATTTCTCATTCTACAAAATAAGACAGCTGAAGGAGTTTCAGGCATTTGAGTGCCTGATCTCTCCCTCTAAAGGCTCTGCCTCACAGAGCCCTGGTGACCTGCCAGTGCTTTGGCATGGGAGTCATTAATTCCCTAAACACAAGGGCAGGGGACTTCAACTGCAACTCTTTGGAATGGGAGGCTTTTTATTAGCTCTACGAAAAAATCATAAAAGAACAAGATTTCTAGATTTAATACTTTCTATGGGAAAAAATAATTAATTTCTTCCTCCCTCATTTGTCACTTCTATCTTGTTTCTCTTTTTTTTTTATTCTATTACCTTTGGGGTGTATTAGATCCATAACTAGATATCCAGACACAATGTATTTAATTTCAAAGTAATTTTTATAGTTCGTGTTTTAAGGCATGGAAAACTTCCTACCTCTTTTCTACGCGTTTTTTCTTAGGCTGACGTTTTTCCTCAATAAATGAACTGTTCAGAGCACGATGTAATCTCTAGAGGGAAAAGAGGAAAATAAATTAGTAAAAGCAAGATTAAAAATAGCTCCACATATAGGTAAACAATTTGGGCTTTGTCTGATGGACTTGAGCATAAATTATTTTGCACATTGAAGGATACAAGCAATTGTCTGTGCTTTGTCATTACAACAGATTTATTTTCCCACAGTTTCCCAAAGAAGGGCAAGCTGAAAGGTTGATGAATAGTTGGGAAACAATCTTTGGTGTTAAAATCTATTTTAAAAGATTTCTTCCACTGTGCTGCTTTAAGCAACAGAAGTTCTTCCCTTTTGTGCCTTTTGCTGCAAGGTAACTTCTTCCTTTAGAGTGAACACCCAGAGCAATTCTGTCCCATTAGTTTCTCTAGAATAACGAGGGAGGTTACCCAGCACTTCCTGCATGCCTCAGGTTTGGGTACCTGTAACAGTGAGATAAAATGTTCTGGTTTGCCATTTCAGGATAGCAACACTGTTGCTTCTGTCATCCAAAAGAGCCGAGCTGTGAGGCTGCAAGTGCAAATGGAAAGGTCCCATCTGTGAGCTTTGAATATTTGAACTGTTTCCTCTGTACCTGCCATTCCACCCTTAGGTCAGCCTCTTCAAGCTTCAGAAGCCGCTGTCACCCTTCAAATGCCAATTGTCAGTGCTCTTACAACATTTCACACCTTGCTCTTGTCCGGGCTTTCTTAGTCAGCCACACAACTTTCACAGAGTCCTTTCAGAACACGTACCTGACTGGTATGGAGCCAGTACTTCATCTTGGATTTCTTCTTGATTCGTGGCAGGACCAGTCTGTACACGATGTGTTCCCCAATGGTGGTGAGAATGGACAAACCAAAGCCAACGCACAACATCACGAAGAGCCCTGAGAAATGTTTTATCCCCATCTGCAGTGTCTGTGAATAAAATCAGCAGGGGAGGTTAATGCAGGAGGCTGTTAGTGTGCTAAAGCAGATGCTTTGTTTTCTCATGTGGAAATGCGGTCTGACTGAATACACAGTGGTGAAATAATGCAGAATAGTCTGGATACAGCTCACAGTAAAGCCTCTCTGTGCTGTTGGGTGTTCAGTCAGAGCAAAGGACCTGTCATGGGAAGAGAATCACCCAAACACTGGGGAATTTGTGCCATCTCCCTAATGAGGTGGAGTGTTAAACATGTACAAGAATCTGGTGTTTGCAGTGTCTTCGTACTTGTAAAAACAAATACTGCTTGATAGAATGTAGTCAATCAACTGTAAAGCAAGTCCTTCATCAGCAAGGAGCTAATGTTCATATTTTCTGGGAAGTGATTGTTAACTTTCCCTTTTTGTGCTTTACCCTTGATGTAGGGTCATGGAGAAAATGTGAAATAAATAGCACAAACATGGCACCCCTCCACTCCCTGCATTAACAGGACTGAAATTGTGTTTGTTAGGAAGTCTTAGTGCAACTATGGAAAACAGGAACACTGCCACCTTTTTCTGCCAACCCACCCTTTTCATGTAGGGTATGAAACCTTTAATTAATTTGTCTTATTGGCATTAATCATGTTTGAACACCAAGAAACTGTGTAGAGTAGAAATCTCCACAAATACCTGCACTGCAATGTGTGGGTGAGGTATGCATGTGGTACCTTTATTCTTGGGCCTCTCTAACTAAGTTTATCAGTAACTAAAATCCTTTGTGAAAAATTACTGTCCACAGACTACTGTGGAAATATTTCCAGGAATACAAATTCTAGTCTTGTCTTTCTATTAAACAATGTTATTCCCCAAGTAAATTTAAAAAAAAAAAAAAAAAAAAAAAAAAAGAAGGAGCAGAGTTTGGGTGGGGTTGTGTGTCACCTGCGATGCTGCTACCCGGGACCTGTTGTGTTCCTGGAGTTCATTTGCTCAGTGGGTGGGGGTGGGGATTGTGCTTTATTATGACTATTTCTACAAGCTGGAAAAAGAAAGTGGAGTCAGTCAAAAGATAAATCACAGAATATTTGTAAAGTCTTGTTCTAAGGTCATTTTAAGCCACAGAGCTGGTAAGAGATGAGTCCATCGAAGCGGAGGGCTGGGAAGTCCTGTTGTGTACTTTGGTTGGGAGACTGTGAGCTGTATTTCTCTCTTCTGGTTTGCATATTTGATTTCTGGTTTGCATACTTGATTTCTGTTCTTTAGAACACAATGGTATGAGATAGCATATCATGGTTTTTTACAAGAACAGAGCTTCAGCAATCTACCAGAGTGAGAACTTTCCCATGTTGGCACTGGCAATAACTCTTGTTTTGGGGATCCTCTGCCAAAATCAACCTCCTTGTCCCAAAGCATACTGAGCAGAACTTTTGGGATGAGAATTTTTGTACCAGTGAATAAGCACTTCAAGGGTGTTGAAGGGTATAATGGAGGTGTAAAAGCAATTTCTAAAGAAACTTACTGCAGCCTGAAAAGTGAAAAACTGTAGTGGAGTGGCTCTGAGGTAGAAGTGTGTCAGAGTTTTGGCACAAGGGTTTTCTGATATGGAGACTGCATCAGTTCAACCTCAAAGCAAAACTTCCCTCTCCACATCAAAATTTCTTATTGACAAGAACCTGCTGTCCCATAGTTTGTCCTTCCAGTTCGGGGCACAGGAAGGTGACACAAAGATTACAGGTGGCAATGCTTTAAACTGCCCAAGAACTGAGGTGTTTGACTGGAGGTCTGTGTGACCTGTTTCTTTAAATTGGCAGTGAAGCCCAAATTTTAGCCCAGGTAGAATAAAATCAGAATGAGGTCCCATGTCTGATCTTCTTCTCAGAGGTCTCAGAGCTAAGACCTCAGTATGGCCCATCTTTGAATTTGGCACATGTGTATCTGTAAGAAGCAAAAAATCTGCTATCCCAAATAGCTGAACATACTGGTTAAAGGTGCTTTTGCCATTTCTCCAGGAAGCTCTAATGCAAATCACTCCCTTCCCAGAAAGGATGTTCAAAGGCAAGTGTGCAACAACTTACTTAGAGATGCAGAGTTAACAGTAAACATAAGAACAAACAATAATTAATAGGAAATATATTTGCTCAGTCATCTAATGAATAAACCTATCTATCGATGCTCCCAGGCTCCAGCTGTTGGGTGTCATGGAGAGTAACATCCTTTGGGTGGTTCTTGCCATGGGAACTAGGTTTAATGTACTATCATAAAACTTTAGCCATTCAAAATAATAATAAAAAGCCCTATTGCAGTGGGGATTCCTGTATGCTGGGATTTCTCCTCCAGCCTGGAGTTGGTGTTTGATGCCACCCCAGCACTGCTGCAGAGAGACAGTAACTCCCTTGTCTTTAGCAAAGCTTCTCTGATTTATGCTGGTGAGGGTCTGGCTCCCCGTCTTGTCAGTTCTGCAGAATTGTTTTCTACCTTCCCAGGAAGCAGGTGAAAGAAATTCCAGCACTGTTATCCCAGATGAGTTTTTCACCTGTAATGGATGGCTTTTGAAACTGTCCCAAACAAGACATCTTTTCCTAGGAAAGGAAGTGCCAAAACAAAGCATCAATAATACTTCATCTAGCAATAAAGAAGGTAATGCATCGGAAAAGCTGCCTGATATAGGCTGCACAGCAGAAGAAAATTTTTGAGACTAAATTAAGTAGGAAAACTAGGTAGGGTAAAAATAATTAGCGCAGTGTGTCTTAGAGTGTGTGGAGTAATTATATGTAGCAGTCTCAGCAGATTCACAAACCATTGTAAAATGGCTATTTATCAGCTGTTCACAATTACTGTAGACACACACACATTAAATAATAAAGGAAACCATCTAATAGAGGCACCTCTCATTTTCATTGCTTCATGCTGATTGGAGGAGCAAGCCCTAATACTTATTTTGTTGTTCCTTTATCTGTTTCTACATGCATATATAGAATATATGTGGAAAGAGTGGGAAAAAACTGGTTTCTCTGCATCACTGCTTTCCTCTATGCTCAAGGGGTAGGGGCCAGGGGAGTGGGTGTGTGGGTTGGGGGTGTGCTGCTAAGAGAAAACAAACTGATGGATTTCTCTACTGCAACATCTTACTTTCTTTTCCTTTTTTTATTTTTTTATTTTTTTTTAAGGAATAAAAGCCCACCATGTGGTGTATTCTGTGTTAAGCCAAGATAAAAATTCAGTCCTTGCTCCAAGTTTGTAATTATAAATCCAGGAGGTAGCTCCCTGCACTTTAAGAGAAGGAACTCAGTTATGGCCATGTAATCATTCTGGAGCAATAAGGAGTGTAGTCAGTCCTGTGATAATTACAGCTAATGAGTGCTAAGCACTACAGTGGCAACAGCCTCCAAGTTGTATCCCACTGGCAAATTGGGAAATTGGCATTTTCTGGAAACCAAAAAATACAAGAGCAGGTATGTGCTTTTTTTAAATATATCCTTGGAGAGGCTTTTCCAATTTATCAACCCATATCTGCAATTGCTATCTAAATACTTCCTGTTGTTTCCACTGTAGTTATATGCTTTTTTTTTTTTGACCCCTGAATATTCGCAAAGGGATACAGAGAAGACAGTCTGACATTTGTGTTCACTTTGGAGCAGGGAAGAGACAAAACCAGCACTTAATGATTTCAGCATTTGTTTCCATGGGAAGAACTCCTGTTTTATTCTCTACTACAGGAGACTGTAAATGCTTTACTCTCTCTTGTTGCACTGAATAAGTCATCAAAGACTCCTGTGGTCCAGCTTGGACTAATTAGAAGCTTGTAAAGATTCTTGTGGATGCTCTGCAGGTTGGCAGCACAGCACAGATATTGTTGCTACACACTGCTGAACCCAAACACTAAATATGGGTATCATGTGTGTGTTAACTACAATAATAAGCTGTATTTTTTGATTGCATTTTCCCCGTAAGGATTTTAAAAAGGTTTGCTGATATTAGGATGTTAAGTTTTGCAGCACCTGTGCTGAGAAGGAATTAGTAGGGATAAATGGGTATGAAGGGCAGAATTCTAAAGTCATTTATATATCTCAGTAGGCCTGCAAAATCCTGCTCATGCTGATGCTTTTATTTAGTCAGCTAAGTGACATGACATGTCCCCCTCTCCATATCATGGCATTTCTTGTAGCTGCAGAGAGATTTATTTTTTCACTTGATTTTCATTCTTATGGCTTTCTGTGCTCTCAAAGAAGTGGCAGCTTAAAAATAATACATATTTAATCTCTTCAGGCTTATCTCTAGCAAAGACTGGTGACCACAGCTTTAGGATTTCAAGTGACAAATTTCAAGATACTGTAAATATTGTCTTGCATTGGAAAGATAAGTTCCTTTCCTTGCTTGTTGTGAGGACTTTTGCACAGAGCTGAAAAAACACTCCATTTTGTAATAAATGTTTTATTTTCTACTCATCAATTTTCCAAATCCTGTCAGTATCTCCTCAGACAGTCACCTTTTCCTTTTGTTTGTTTCCAGTTTCGACGGATGAATCTAAATCTACTACTCATTTGCAAGAGACATCTTCTCCTGACTCTGTTGGCAGAGTCAATACTCATTAATTCCTTTCTGGAGGACCACTGTGCAAAGTATTTTTTTCCACGCAGCAAGTCCAGAACCCACTGTCTCTTCCCACACTGAGATGACCCCTTTTCAATGCAACATCTGTCACTTAGTGAGACCCTTTTTCATAACATTCCCATTCCCTCCCATGGGCAAGGGCCACTTCTCCTCCCCAGGAAGGGGGACAAGGCTGAGAAAATTGTCTTGGTACAGCAGAACCTTTTTTCCTGTTGTGTTTGTTTTTCACGCTCTGGCAACAAGGTACTGTGAAAGGTGACTGATGGACAGCTGCTATTTATGAGCACAGGGCAGTTTGTTTCCTTTTTGGAAGTATCTGCATGGCCTTCCCTTGACACCTGCAGTGCACCAGGGACAAACATAAACCAGAGTCTCAAGGTTGGAAAAGTCACCATTGAGTTGTCAGGTGATGGGTGTAACAAAAGAGGAAAGCATTGGTTGACCTTTAAGGGGACTAGGAAAAAGACAAGAGAAGAAAGGCACAATTTTCTGGATGACAGCTGGACGAAATCATGGCAAGATGAATGAGGCACTGTCTGATTGTGCCTCTCATGTGATGCTGAGGCCAAAGATCATCAATTCAGACACAAGACATGGTGAGTTTGAGCAAAGTTCCTTCAAAGACTCAAGAGAAAAGCCATCCACGGATGCCACCACTGATGTGAGATGAAAAGAGGATTAGTCACCACCCCGAAGGGATCTGAAAGACCTATAGATGTGGCACTTAGGGACACAGTTTACTGGTGGACTTGGCAGTGCTGGGTTAATGGTTGGCTTCACTGATCGTAGAGGTCTTTGCCAACCTAAATTATTCCATGATTCTAAGATGAAAGGATTTTATTTTTGCTGTGTGCCTGGTCTGGATCAGATGGAAGGCCGTGGTCAAGGACCAATCCCCACTGTTATCATACACCTGTCCCTCAGGCACTGGGACATAGCACTGTTCATAGCTGTGTCTTCCCATGGAAAGTAGTGGGACTGCAGTGACAGGGTCAGTTTGGGCTGCCAGGATCTGTGTGCTTTCATATATTGTTATTTTAAATGTCAGGTTAGGTACCATTTGTGTGAAGCATCAGCAAGTTCTTGATATTAATAGCTGGGATAATGGTATGTGGCAATATATAATTTTTTATTCCATTTGTTGGTTGTTATCTGACTGAAGTGCCAGTCAATGTGGAAATCAGTCTGAGTTCTAGAGTTCCAGCTGTCCTGTCACCATTGTGAATATAAAAGGGAGAATATGTAAGCTTTTCAAGTGAAATAGAAGATTTTTTTAAAAGGTGTAGCTAAAATGTTATGAAAGACTGTGAACACTCAGTTAGCTTTTCCCAAAGCATGGACCAGAAAGGGCTCTTCTTTTTTGTATTGTCTTGATAAACCCTGCCCTGGTCATCCCTGTCTGGCCTGAGCAGCCAAACCCACTGACTGCAGGCATTTTGCCTTTCAGGCATCCCCCTGCCTGCTGTCTTGCTGGCTGAGTACCAGAGCTGCTTTGCTGCCAGGAGCAGAAAATTGCAAAGCTTTTGGTTCACAAAAATCACACAATCATAGGCTGGTTTGAGTTGAAAGGGACCTTTCAAAGCCACCTGGTCCAACTGCCCCACAATGAGCAGGGACATATTCAATCAGAACAGCTTGCTCAGAGCCATGAATGCTTCCAGGGATGGTTGAACACTTTCAGGGATGGGGCACCCACCACCTCTCTGGGCAACCTCTGCCAGTGATTTTCCACCTTCTTTGTAAAAACCTTCTTTGTGCAGTCTCTTCTGAGCTTGGGTGGAGCTAATGGGATGGAAGGGCAAGTCCCCAGAGCCTGGCTCCTTCTGAAGAGGCATCAATGAAAATAACAGTAGGGCAGAGGAAGGGCTGAGCATACTGCATGTAAAATAAAAACAAATTACATTGTTATGTCCAGATATGACGTAAAAATATAACTCCGTCAACTCCTCATCCCTCCTGCACCATGTTCTGCCTCAGGTAGGGACTCAGCAATTTTACCGCAAAGGCATTCCTTTGAAACTAGAATATGACAATTTTAAATCAGGAGTACTCAGGCAATATTGCTGGAAGCTAGCACTCACCAAGAACAGCCACTGCTGCTCACAATTACCTGCAGTGGAGATGTAAAGTGCAATCCACGGCAGTATTCCTTCCAAGCCTGAGTAAACTGCATCCCCCATAAATGATCCAGTGGGTTCTGGCCAGGGTAAGAGGTTTTGCTGGAGAGGTTCATCCAAAATAGCAGAGTCAAGCACTTCTGACCTCTGCACTTTCAGACTCATCTTTATTGGCTTCCCAGCTTGAAGAGTCACTGCAAATCTTCCAGCCCCAGGCTGAAACATTTCTTTCCAGGACAACTTTGTTTTGAAATGCAATTTAGAATGAGCAAAGTGCTCAGATAGAGAGAGATGGGAAGAGCTAGCAGTGAGTTCTGCTACAGGAAATATAATTTCCCAGTGTAAGATTAGTAAAAAATGGTGAGTAGGAAGATGGATCTCAAAACAAATCTATAGAAAAATTAACTTCAGTGGGCAGGAGTGGCAGGTGGATAAGAATCAGGTACAGCTAAAGAGGTAACGACAAAAACGAATTATGGATATTCCACCAACTTAAAGGCCATACTGATCAGTATTTCACCTACATATATTCCCATTTTGGGGTCATTTCTCTTGGTCAACAGGTGCAGCATGTCACACACCAAATTTATCAAAGAGGCACAGAAGAATACAAAGCCTTACTCTTGCTGTCAAAAGGCAATTGCTGGGTCTCACTTTGGTATATAATCCATGTGAATGACTACACACTGAGAAGCTGAGACTTTTTAAAAAAATTACTTATCTGCTTCTCTTTTTAACATTGTCCAAACTTCAGCGAATCTGTAAAATACTAGTGTGACTGAGTGCAGGGAGTTAAATTACAGAGATTTCTGGGCTGTGCAGGAGTACATGATACACACCAACATAAAGGTAAGTCCAAGACTAATTCCCATGCTTCATGCTGTAACAGTGGAGAACCTGTGCCTTGGAGAGTGTTCACTGCTTGGCTGTTTAGTTTAGTAAATTTCTCCCAAATGAAAAATTGCACATTCTAAAATCTGCAGGTTCTTGGCCAAAAGGAGTGGATGAAGAAGAGGGGGTGCACTTGGGAGATGCGTTAAAAGTGAGATAACTTGGGAAAATGAAGATCCAGACTTAGCAGAGCTTACCCTACAACGGCACAGACTTGCCAGTAGTGCTCTGCTTCTGCTCACTTTCTCATTGCCTAAGAACCTTTGAGTGACTTTTTAGATTTGTAGAATCCTAGAACAGTTTTGTTTTGAAGAGACCTTACAGACCATCTAGTTTCAACCCCCTGCCATGGGCAGGAATGCCAACCACCAGACCAGGTTGCTCCAAGCCCTGTCCCACCCAGCCTTGAACACTTCTAGGGGTGGGGCAGCCACAGCTTCTCTAGGCAATCCCTGCCAGTGCCTCATCACCTAAATTTTTAACTTCTTCCTTACATCTTGTCCAAATCTACCTCTTTCAGCTTTAGGTCATTCCCCCTTGTCCCACCACTCCATCTTGTCCAAGTCCCTCTCCAGCTCTCTTGGATCCCCTTTAGGCACTGGAAGGGGCTCTAAGTTCTCCCTGGAGCCTTCTCTTCTCCAGCTGAACACCCCCAGCTCTCCCACGCTGGATCCAGAGCAGAGGGCCCTCGGATCACCCTTGTGATTTCCTCTGGACTTGCTCCAACAGTGCCACATCCTTCTTACCCTGAGGATCCTGGAGCTGAATGCAGCTCTGCAGGTGGGTCTCACCAGAGTGAGCAGAGCTGCAGAATCACCTCCCTCGACCTGCTGCCCATGCTTTTGATGCAGTCCAGGACATATTTGGCTTTCTGGGCTGCCAGAGCACATTCCCAGGTCATCTTGAGCTTCTAATCCACCAAATGCCCAAGTCCTTCTCCCCAGGGCTGTTCTCAACCCATTCTGTATTTGTGCCCTCCCTGTGTCTGTGCTTGGCATTGTCCCAACCCAGGTGCAGGACCTTGCACTTGGCCTTGTTGAACTTCATGAACTGAGTCCTTCAGTTCAGACACCTGAACCAACTCGTTGGACCTTAGTTTCTGAACAAAAAACTCAGTTGTGCATGTTGAATTAGTGCAACTGAAGATCAAACAAGGACTATGGTCATACAACCTGCCTGGGAGCAGCTAGACCTGCCCTTGCTTCTGGACTTCACATGAAGGTAATACTCAAAAGACTGAATTACTTTAAAGCACAGCATGTCCTCCAGTTGTGACCCCGTTTAAGGCCTCCCTTAAAATCCTGTGGTTAAAACCTATTCAATAGTGGGAAAAAAAAAAAGGAATTCCATGGGACTATTCACAGGGCAAAATCTGAAGTTTCTTTTCAGGCTGGAGCAGATTTTTTCCCACCTCCTCTCCCTTTGTTGGGAGGCCTTGAGGAATCTTTTGTTGATCATGTGCCTCTATTGGTAACGTTTTGAGCAAGGACCCCCATGTATGTACAACTATTTACAATTTTTACAGGTAGGTATTACTCAGGTTCTAATACTTTACTCCTGCAGCCCAGTGGATTATCTCATGCCCCTCCCAGGGGCTCTATGCACCTCACTCTACAGACTTAAAGAAGCAACCATATGTTCTGGGAGAAAACCAGTACTAATTAAAACTATATTTTTAACTGAAATTTATTCTATGGCCAAGAATATAGAACATACAGCCCCAGATGAATCTTCTGGAGTAAGACGATCAGATGAAGCTCCTTATGTCACATCACTAGGGAATTATTAGGAAGGTAAGTTTTCTCTGTTGTAAGAGTTTTGAGTTTTAAGACAGCTGAGGTAATTAATACCATTACCACCTTGTAATTTTTCTGAGATTTAATTCAAAAGACTTGTTAAAATGTAGAGTAATTAGAGGTCCTTGAAGGAAGTGCTATTTTAAAAAGACTATTCCCTTTTTAGAAGATAATACAATCTTCAGATAAGCTAAATCAGAAAGAGCAGTAAATACACACTTCTGTTTAAGTTTGCTTTCGTGTTGAATTAATCACATAAAAAAAGAAAGAAAAAATGAGTAAGTTGGATAAAAATGAATTGAATTTTCTTCTATGAATGTCTGACGTTAAAATATAATTTATTTCCTATTGACACAATTGTAATGAAAAAGTAAAAAAATGTAGTAAGACATGAAGAAAAACCCCAACAAATTATGTATTAAAAATGCCAGATAAAGATTTTCTTTGTCATATCCGTAAAAACTGATGGCTTTTTAGTGATTTAGTCAGCAGCCAGAGGTTTGCAGATGAGATGACCTCGTCAGGTGACCACTGAAAAGTGGGAATCAGAGCCCCAGGAAACCGGGCTTCTCGTTGATAGGAGAGTGCTGCCACTTCCTCAGGGAACACACAGTGTGTGTTTGGCATTTGGCCGAACGCTCTGAGAAGGAGACAGCAGAGTTCTAACTGTTTTGTACCAGTGACAGTACATAACCTACCCCTTCTGGAAGACCTTGAGCTAAGAGTATGCTTTAAGCTTCAGACATTGCTGGTTCTTTTGATTCTTCAATAGTTTACCTTTTTTTTTTCACTTGACAGTCTGGGGAACTTGAGGAAAAACTTATTCTGGTAAGAGTAATCTTTTTACTCATAAATAATGGCCTACCTCTTCAGCTGCCATGAGCTGGCATAACTCCTGCGATTTGGTACTCGGAAGCACATCCATGAAGATTTACTTCCACTTCCCGTAGATCTACATGGAAGTGAGACCTACTCCCCCTCTCTTCTTAGCGTGGAATCTTAGCAGACCACTTCCAGCCTGAAATCCTGTCTTTGGTAAAGGTAGCTGCCACCCAAGTTAGGAACTGGTCAGGGTGCATTAGAAATTCAGGATGTCCTGAGCTCCCCCTCTCTCTGTGGATGGTGATACACACACAGTTGAGTGGAATCAGACAGGTTTGCCATGCACTGTGCCAGATCAGGATTTTTACTGCCCTTTTCATGCCCTGCTTGTCTCCAGAGGAGCTCCCTGGTGCCTCACTCAGCAGCACAGTCCCCCTGACGTGCTACTCCTGCTCTGATCTGACTGCTCCCCAGATCAGCAGCTCTTGCCTTCGAAGCCTCGTCCTTCCCTTCAGGTGCCACCCATCCCTGCCGTGTGGGAGCATCACTAGGAATGAGGGGAAATAATCATCAGCTTGCACAAAGCCTCACTTAGGTGACCCGAGTTCATCTCTCACCTCCGTGACGGCGAAGCTTCTTTTCCCACAGGGAACAACCTTGTACCACTTGTCGTGCAGGACATCCATGAAGCCGTGGGATTTGTACTGGCTGATCAGGTCAGAGATGTTTGAGGTGAGCGGAGAGTTGGGGGGAAGACCAATGCCATATCCTAGGAGGGAGAACAGTACAGTCATCTCTCTCTTTCTTGTTTGGGTTTTGCTGAATTATGCTCATTTCAGCGTGGAAGAGCAAGCTGGCACTCTGTTTCAGCCAGCCAGCTCAAACCTGGCTTACTGTGGTCTGAGAACAGTGAGACAGAACTTTTTTTTGTGCAAATTAAAGTCACCCAATATAAACAGAATAAGCGAATTCAAAATTATTACAGCCACACAAGAAATATGTAAAACTGGAGGTTAAAAACTTAAAATGGAGGCAATGGGTGAATAAATCCTTTCTCTAGAAACAGACTTTTTCATGCCCTTGCAATGGATTCTTTCAGCAATGCAAAAAGGCCTCAATGTCACATAAACCATTCTGTGATCGCCTTGCATTGCTAAAGCAGTGGATACGACTGTCGTGTCAGATGTGACATTTTCTTCCTACGCATTTTCTGATGAGGAGCTGTATGCATGTAAATATATACAGGAGCAATCTTCATTGTTATCACACAGCAATTTAAAACCCAGGGGCTATACTTTCAGTTCGTGCACTTCTGCTCTGGCACTGACAGGGACTTCCAGACATTAATAAATGCAGTTTTTAGCCACTGTGTTGTCTTTCACCATATTAAAGTGCTGGTAAAGGACTTAGTGTAAGTGAGAATGAATTCAGTAACTCAGATTACGGTATTTCTATTTGCAGACTGGGGTTTGACTTTGGAAATTCTAAACAAATATAACTGATGACCTCAAAGACATTCAGTTGCATGCCAATTGCCTGCAGAGATTCAGTTCTAGTCCGCTGTGGATTTTTGTTTTTCAGTTCAGAATTCAGACTTTCAGACTGTCACCTCAGAAAAACCCACAACAACACAGGAAGAAATTAAAAAACCCTCAGAAACAGACAAGTGCTGAATTTGCCATGACAGAGGCTTGCTTTTCAATGAGTGATGAAGTGATAAGTGTTCCTACAAAGCATAGATAAGTGTTCCTCCTGCTGCTGAGTTTTTATATTGTGCCTGTAATTCCACCTGAATAAATTTGCTCTCGTCAAAGGATTTGTTTCAGATTTGGCACAGCTAGGACTCATCAATATCAGATTTTCAGCTTTTTTTTTGTAGTTGGAGGATATGAAGTCCAGACATCCAAAATCATGTAGTTTGGGGTCTATTTGTGTGTTTCTTTTTCTATATTGAAATCTAATCTACTTGATTCAAAGTTGTGGAAGCTTTTGGTTTTACTTCAGCAGAGCAGACCTGTCTGAAAGGGATTTATCAAGTTTCTGAGGGAGGTTGTTTTAACATATGATGGGAACAGTTGGAACGATTGCCCTTGGAGGGGTGAGAAGTGAAAGCACCAGTCCTTTCCACTGGCCATCTATCACAAAAGTGGTTCCTGAAGTCTGTTGCCCATGTGCTCATCCATGCTGGAAGCAGCTTCACACCAGCCTTGCTTCCAGGCTGCCTTCTGAGCTGTCCTTGCTCATTCCTCGAGGCTGCAGGAGGCCACGCTCCAGGGCAGGCTCCCTTCTCAATTATCTACAGATTCAGCAGGAATCTTGAGCTGACCTTTAAAACAGGAACAGTATTTGTCTGCTTCAGATGGAAGCGAAACTGCAGAACTGCATTTTGAACACGTTTGAACTGGGCTTTGAACACATGTCAACAAAGTGAGCTGGCAGAAGAGAAGCCTCATTTCAGGGGCCCCTTTATTTCATGGGAAGCAGGGAAATGGACTCTGTCTCCTACTTGTCTGGAGACAGACTGCCTGAGCACTTGGAATAATTCCTATATAGAGCATGGCAACAGGTCATGGAATCACAGAACCACACCGTGGTTTGGATTGGAAGGGACCTTAAAGATCACTTAGTTCCAACGCCTGCCATGGGGGGTCTTCCACTAAACCAAGTTGCCCAAAGCTCCACCCAACCTGGCCTTGAAACAGGTGGTACAAGTGATCTGAGAGCTCAAAAAAACCACACAGAAAAAAAGCTGGAGCTTTTGTTCTTCTCAATCACTGAGGATTTTGTCATAATCCTCAAGGGATCCTCAGTTTCACCTCCATATTTTCACTCAGAATACCACAGCACAACAAAGCAAATTCAGCACATGAGGAACAGAGCAGTGTGTTATAAAACTGGTTATTACCTTCAATGGCAAAGGGTTTTCCCACTGTTAGGAGTTTGCAGTCAGCATCTATTGACACTTCATAATCTAAAAGTGCTTTATCCATGATGAAGGCATCGAGTTTCTCTGGATCATGCCTGCATTCAACATCAAAGTCAGAAACACAATCACTTCACAGTCAAAGGCTCAGTGACACTCATTGAACACTTGTCTGTGCAGTTTTTTGGAAGATTACTGTATGAAAACAAGGACCAGGGACTGCTATTTGTACATATGCACTTAAAATGAAAACTGATTTATATTTTGAAGGAGGGAATTGTGCACAAAATGCAAACTTTGTGCCTTTGTCCATTAAGAGCAGTCAGTGTGTTTAGGACTTACTTTGCTTCCACAAAATACTATTGTTCTGAAAGACAAAAACCGCTACAATATGTTGGATTTTGACTCAATTGAAAGTGAGCACAAGGCTTTAGTGGAAAAGATCAAAAATTGCTAAAATACTTAGGTATTTTAATTTGGTAATTTAATACCAATTTAATTTGGTGTTTGTTAATTTAATTGGTGTCTTGATTTCTTTGTGATGTTAAACTTGAGGATATTAAAGCAAAAACACAGAAGGATAACTTATTCAGTAGTGTGTCTCATCCTTTCTCCTTGAATATGAGGTAAATTATTTCCTTCACCCAACTCAGCTTTTCCTTGTGTTGTCTTCATGAACACAGATGACTGAATTTTACTAATATAATCATTTCTGAACAGCATGCTTGGATAAAATAATGATACAAAAGAACAGTTGCAGTGCCTGTTCTCATCTGATCCAGGGACTACACCCTCCATTCCTGTCCCTCTAAAAATCTGTGTGTTCTCCTGATGTGATTACTTCATTGATTTCAATCCATTGACCCCAGTTTGACCCAAAGAACTGCCTTGTGTCTTAATTATCAATAGGATGGGTCTGGGAAAAAATATATGAACAGGAAACAACTAGAAAAAACTTCTGGTGAAAAGTTCTCAGGCCATCTGCTAGGCAAATTCTAAGATAAAATGAATGAATGATTTCAGGCTTAATTACCACCTCTCCTGTTTCCTGGAAGAGTTGTGTGTCCCCCAGATTGTTAAGCACAAAAGTCTCTGAGGCACACTGACACCATGATTCCCTAAAGCAACACGACTTCTATTACTTTTTACCAGTCTAGTGTTTCTTTTATTCATTTTAATGATTAATTGAAGTTCCTCTCTGAGAACCCCCTTTCCTCCCACCTCACTGAGGAACCTCATTGGTAGCTTTTGCTTGGACTGGATGTTTTTTTCTGAATGTTTCTCACTGACTGACGAAGGGCTCCCAAGCTCAGAAACCTGCCAAGAGTTTATACATTGCCCCTGCCTGATGGCACCCCCACACCCAGGGGAGGTACCTGGGCATTCCCACCTGGCCCAAATGTGTTTTAATCCACTGAACTCCACATTTTGTGGGACCCTCAGCACCAGGAAGATCAGAGGGAGAGGATCAATGGGGTGATGCTATTTTCTACTTCATCTGTCTCTCTGTCACTATCTTTCTCTCTCCCCACCACCATCACCACCGCCACCTCTCTCTCTCTCTCACATTCAGTGTTAAATTAAATCCACACTACTAACTTTGTCCTTGTTTGCACCTTAATTCAGGCATGTCCCTAAACAATTTTAACAACCAGATCGTAAGAACTGGCCAGGGGAGGAAGTGTGGTGCTGCAAGCAGGGGCTCACTTCAGGAAGGCCACGCCGTCGTTGGTGGCAGGGACGTTGTAGCGCCGCATGTACTCGTGCATCTCCGGGAAGCTCTGCCGCACGTAGTCCTCGGCGCTGCTCTCCCGCACCGTGCCGAACCGGAACCCTTGGGACGGGTGGTGGAGCTGAGGGGAGGACAGGAGAGGATCAGCAGAGCCATTTGCCTCCCATCACATGTGGTATCTCAGTCCTAGCGTGCCAACAGTTCCTCGGAAATCTGCAGCGTTCGTGGACCTGCCCCTCCGGGTGTTTTCCTGTAGGCAGCTTCCCACCCCCCAGGAAAAGCCTGGAGAGACTTACCAGGTGACTAAACAGCCTGTCTGTGTACTCTCAGGGTTTTCTTCAAATGTGAAAAACAATCCCCATGAAACAGCCTGAACACCCAAATCTAGATGTTTATTGGCATTACTTGCCTCTAGAACAGACAATGTTTCAGAAAATGTTATGAGAAGCCTCTGGGCTGGCTACAGTCCACTCTCTGGGGCTCTGAGTACCCATCAAAGTACACACAGCCTGGACTTGTTTTGGCAGAGTATGTTTTACTGACTCCTCAGGCATGAAATTTACCTTCTGCAGAAAGGTAGCACCCCCAGTTCATGTCTAGAAGCCTAGACACCGTATCACAGTCTTTGCTGACATTCCTCACAGACAAACCAAGGACTGAAATGTAGTGTACACCAAAAAAGTCTCCCCTGGCAGTGAGAAGGAGGGAGAATTCCCCTCTGCACGGCCCAGGCTGCAACCATGGCTATACACACACAGACTCTTTTTTCAGTTCTGTGCCCTGCCCTTTTCTGAACGGACTTCACGCTCTGTAGCCCCAAGGAGCCCAGTCTAGGTTTCACAGACCCCTTTTTCTACAGTTTCTGTTTGCCTTTGGAGCATTTAGTGACTCGTGGAGAAAGTCTCAAGCTGCCATGGAGGAGTCAGGCAGCATCTTCCACCATGCCAAGCACTTCCTTGAGCTGGCCGAGTGCTGCCAAGCCACACTAATTAAAAAGCCTTCAGCAACTCACCAGCCTCTAACAGGCCAAGCTTTCAGAGCACAGGAAGCCAAACAGAGCTAAGGCTGAAGCAGTCATGCTGTATTTGCTTCCCAGGAAGCTCACGGACATCGCAGCAGCTTGCAAAGATGATCTCATCACAGCCACGCTCTGCTTGGCGAAGACCAAGCCAAGAAGCATTCTGCCAGTCCATCTGGCCTCAGCATTATCATCTAAGCAGAACAGAGTGCAGGGCAGCACAAAGCCATAAAAAGACCTTTCCCAGTCTTCTCTTCAAAGACCCCATGGATATAAGAGTGTTTGTAGTTTTTTTAAGAAGAGCAGAGGTAGGATGTAAACTCACAGTCACACAGGTTAGTCTGAAAAGGAACAGAAAAAGGTTTTTTGGACGGTGTTTCTGATGTTATGGAAGGTATGAAAATTCTGTATTTCTGTTAATTTTTACCCAAAAAGTGGGCAGGGGGTTACCACCTTGTGGTCTGCTAATCTGTGGTCCCTGTGTTGCAACCCAGGAATGAGACCTTCATCTAATTCCAAGTCTGTGGGCATGGAGGGAGTCCTGGCATTTTCTTTTTTATGTGTTCTGGTGTAGATGGCTGTGGGACAAGCAACGCAAGGTGTGCCTCCATCTGGAGCTGGCCATAGTGCTGTGCCAGAAGGACTGTGGGCACAGAGGGAAATGTTCTTGCCTGAGAGTGTGGGAGCAGCATTCAAGTGCCAGAAGACATAAATAACAGGAGCTGGGCTGTGACAATACATCATGGAGACTTCCAGCACAATGCTGCCAGCCCAAATCTTGAGACATTGAAGATGACCTGCTTAAAGAAGGAACTTGGAGTGGGGTTCATGCACTCTCTGTCCCAAGAAGATCACCACCACAGTCAGGATGAATTTTTTCAGGTTTTATTTCTTGGCAGTTTCAGTGAAGAGACCGAAAACCCCATTAAGACCCAGGAGTGAACCACACTGGCGTCTTCCAAGTCATCTTAGGTGTTTGTTGTGAAGTTTGTGGCCCACCTAGTGATGCCAACTGCCGTGCAACATCTGATCTGCAGATAAAGCCTGACTTCACTGGAAAGCATCTCTCACTCAGACTGTCACCAATGTCTGCATTTGGCTAAATTTTTAATCCTGAATGAGAAAGGCTGGTACAAAAACAGTAAACTGCACCTCCATGCAATTCTCTATCCTAAATCCTTTACTGAGGACTGCCCATGCTTTGCTTTGTGTTGGGCACGCTTTCAAATTTCACCCCAAATGATGGCAACACTGGAATGTTTATTAGGTCAAAAGTCCATCTGGCTTAATATCCTGTCTCTAGCAACACCATATGCCTGGTGGGAAATCTTGGGAAGCCTCTGTAAGGGAGCTGTTCAGCGATCCCTTGCATCCAGTGCTCTACCTGCTTCTGGTGATCTCTGCTTTTCCTTAAGCATCATTATGTGTCTGCAGCTTTGTATTTGATGAATTCCTGTTACGAAGGACAAACGTTAATAGTGGTTTTAATCCTCTCTGTCTTTCAAGGACTCCTGTTTTCTTCTTACTGCTGCTTATCCACAGGAGGAAAAGGTTTGCTTGCAGCTCTGTGGATTGACAGTGCAAAATACTGCCAGAAGCACTTCACTGATGATTTACTAAGACTGCTAAGGGTTACTTGCTTCAACAGAAGGTAAAAACTTCAGGATGGAAACAAGACTCATCACTTGTCATTGCTGCTTTCTTACCTTCTGTAGTCCTCTCCTGGGAAGATTATGTGGCAAGATGGAAACCACAAATATCTGTGTCCTGACAGGATAGGTAAATGCCATAGTCTTCCTGTGAATCTTGCCTTATTAGCTGTCTCTTTTTTCTAATCTTTTCTGTTTCTCATGCTCTCTTTCTTCTGTGTTTCTTATGTTTTGAAAGTGCTATACTTAAAGAATCTTTCTGTTTTCTATAAACCAATAATAGGATCTTAATGCCTAGGGCTTCAGAGAAATCATGAAGTCTGAAAAAGCATTTGAAGAATCAAGAATGGATTCTATGTTTTTTTTTTTTAAAACTTGTAATTCAGGGAAGGCAGTTACTTACTTTTATACCAGTGATTGCAAATATAAAGACCTGCTTATTGGAAGAAATATCTGTTGAAATTAGAATAATTTCTACTACCTGGGTTCTCTGCTTCTGTGTATATACTGTGTTTCTTCATTCAAAGCTCAGGTAGTGTCAGAGGTGAATAAATAACCATCACAAAGCAGGTAAAGGGCACTAGGAAATGTTGACACTGTTTGTATCCAGAACACCTGAAGGTTTGCTGGTGACTCAAGTACGATTAAAAATAAATGAATGCAATATCTGCAAATCCATTCCCAGACACTGAGTTTTCTTGGCACTCAGCTTAGATAACCTTACAAAGCCCCTCCAAAATCAGACATCTATGGCTGTAAGAAGTGGAAAGAACAAGGTTTGTTTAGACCTGGAGGGAGGCTTTGAGGCAACGGTGAAGTCCTGGCTTGACAATTCAGTGAACAAGACATGAAAATTGTTATGGGTACAGATATTGCAAAATAGCAGTATCGCAAATAAAGATATTTAAATTTCTTTAACTGTCAGATCATTGAACCACAGAATCATTTAGGCTTAAAAGACCCTTAAGATCAGACCCCAACTACTAACCCAGCACTGCTGAGCCCATCACTAAAATATGTCCCTAAGAGCCACATCTACATGCCTTTTAAACCCCTCCAGGGATGGCAACTTCACCACTTCCCTGGGCAGCCTGTTCCAATGCCTGACAACTTTTATGGTGAAGGAACTTTTCCTGGATCTCCCTTCTGAAGACCCATTAGCACTTATCAAGCCACCAGCCCTTTGAGGGTTATCTGGAAAGGCCACCACAGCCAACTGCAGCTGGCTGTGAGCTTGAGCAGGGAAACACCAAGAGCCTGGGCACTCTATCAACAAGGGTATGAACATAGCAATTGAGCAGCTGTGTTAAAAGCTATTAACTGCTAATGTATTTTAATATTTTATTTCTTAAAAGCTAAAAGAGGTTAAAAACCTATTTATTGCTGCTGGTTAGCAGCTCTCCTAAAAAAGGTGACAGCTCCAGCAGCTAACAGTATCATTTTTGCATCTCAGATACTGGAGATCATGGACTTCATATCAGTGAACTGAGTTTTACACCTGAAGCAATGGTGTACACCATGAGTGGCCATTCTTTAGGTGCAAACCAAAGTTTTAGAACCATCTCCACACTCTACCGTGAGGAAGCTGTTGCCCAGGAAGTTGTGATGATGCACATGGTGATATCCCATTTGGACCTGGTTTAGTATTTGGGGCAGACTCCAGAAATGACTGGGGGACAGAGCCAGAGGGGTCTGAGCACTGAGTGCTTGGATTTCAGAGGTTCAGGGCTGTGGAATGCCAAGACCAGAGGATCTTGCTGCACAGGACAGAGATGGATGGCTCAGGAGGATGTCCCATCTTCTGTGAACGCAGCAATCTCAGGAGGGAGGACTAGGACACGCTGCTGGGAAGTAGAGGATGAAGGTACAGGAGAAAGGCTAAAGAGCCTTGGAAGTGAGCATGCTTTCTGGAACTGGTTTCCCTGTGAACACTGCTGTCCCTGTGACCTCTCAGGACAGTATCTAGTGTGTAGAACACATAGACTGTGCCCAGTATTTCCAAGAATGAGCCTCACTGTGGAAGAAAACATACCATGGGTAAGGAAACAAACAAGAAGCAGCGTTTTCCTACGCTGTGTCAGAAAACAAGGGGAAATGTGAATGCTGCCAAGCCCTGAGGAGGTGAAATGGTTGTTAGGCCACCTGAGCCCTGGGACAGGGAGGCCATGTAGTGTTTAAGGAAACCCAAGAGCTTTACAGTACATCCAGCTTCTCTGACAGTGCCAGGAAAAGCTTTGGGACTTCTCAGAGTTTTCTGTGCCTTGCATAACATGGTCCTCCCAGACAAATGATGTTTGTGCTTCTTGCTGCTGAAAGCAAACACTGCAGCTACCAGTTCCTTCGGCTTGGCCCCTTACTTCCAGATCTTCTTGGTTTCTGTCTGCTGTTGCTAAAACATCTGCTGAGTGGGAAGTGGAGAACTTGTTTTATTTGGGAAGATGTTGAGACGATTTGGGCATCTGCATACATCCATGGCTTGGGGTGCCAATTATGCATGAAAATACCAATGTGATAAACACCAATGTGATGAAACCACAGCAGCAGAAACAGGAAAACACAATCCTGAATGACAGGGGTTTTGTGTAACTTGACACATTCCATCTTATGTAATGCATTGCCATTGCACTCAATGCTGTCAGTGGGGAGAACACCTAGATCCCAACGTGAAAGGAAACAGGCCCAGAAATCTCCTGTGTAGGATGGGATTTAAAACTGAAAATGCATGAGATGCTGCCAGCAGTTAACCTTGGCATACTCGAGGCTCTGGGACTGTGGAGTTTTGTGGTCTTTCTAGCAGGTTCTGGCTTTTTATGACTTTTCAGTGCTGCAAAGCCAAATTATTTGCCTCAAAGACTTTTCCCCCCTTGATGCCCTGGTTTTGTTTAGTATCATTTTGAGGTTTGCATCACATTTGGTTGCCACTGATTTTTGCAGTAAGAACCCCAGGTGTTCAGTACAGAAAAATTATGGTCTCAGCTCCAAAAAGGCAATACAATATTGCCTTCTGATCCCATGGAGTGCAAGCTTTCTGGGACCTGTGAGCAGACAAGGAACATCTAAACACAGCAACTGCTGGGAAGGGAAACTGTGGCTGTTTTCTAGAGGGGATGATGTAATGAGGAAATCCAGGAAATGCCTTCCCAGCACCTGATCAATGGGGTGCAGCAGAGGCTGCTCTCAGCCTGGTTCAGAACCATTCTGTGCATCCTGAAATGGAACTGGAGGAAAAATGCTTTGGGAACTTCATTTCTAATCATTATCTCAACTCATGAGATGCATTTCATCATTCATCCTGTTGGCCTTTTCAGTGCCCAAATTCAAATCCATGAACTACTTTTTTGAGGGAAATGAGAAAAAGGCAATCCAGTAGCTGAGTGCAGCACCAGTGACCACTCCCTGCAGTGACAGAGCTAACGTGGATTCAGCTTTTACCACCACCTATAATGGTGCTTTTTAATTTAGATAGGGTATAGAAAGGAGGAACATGACTGAAAATGCTCTCCTAACTTTTACAACCTCAGAGGAAAAACATTGGTGCAAAAGGTTTTAGTAGCTCACTCCCACAACAGTGCTGGTTACCTGGTATAACACCAAGTGCAGTGTTTAATGGGCACCTTGTGTATCAGCAGGGAACTGCTGCAGAATCTTGAAAATCTGCTCAGTTTCAGTCACTGATCACTGGACAAGGGTAGCATCAGGTGAAGAACTGAAGTAGTTTTAGAAATCTGCTGGTTTACAATGACACTTCTTGGGCACATAAAGCAAAAGCATTTTACCTTATGTGACCCACATATTTAGGTGGTCCCCCAGCCACTAATAGATCCTCATAGCCCAGTGACAAAATATAAGCAATTGGAAGTGCTAAAAAAAAAGTTTCAGGGGAAAAATGAACAAAACAAATGAAATAATAGTAATTAAAAAAAAAAAAATGCCAACCACAAACCAATGTAAAACTGTTCATGGGCTTTCCCTACTTATCTAAAGAGTTTTCGAAAACTAACTAGTGAATATTTATGGGGTGCAGAGGGAGATGAAAGAAAATTATTCACAGTGAAGCACATGAATTTCAGATTTTAGCAGATGAAAATTCACAGCTCAACTTCTGGAAGTGGAGGTTTTGATCAGGAACTGTCCTACGTGTTCAGGCTTCGGAAGCCGAGATTGTTCCCAGGGCCTCTAGGAGAGGGTGTTTGCAGAATACATTTGAATCAACGCTTTTGCTTCTCTGTTGCAGAAAGTGTCACTGGAGCCGATTCTTTTCTTGCCAGGATAATGGCAGATTTTCTTAAAATTCTGCCACTTTGAATCCAGCTCAGAGAAGTCATTGGTTGGCATGAAACCTGACAGCTGCACTGAAGTCAATGAGCATCTTCAATTTGGACACAAGTGCACAGTCCACTGCTGACAGTTTATTCTCTTCATTGCAACAAGGGAATGAAGTGAAAGGAAACTGTGACTTGGGTCTCTGCCCAAAAATATGAACCTTTGTGTTGATGGTCCCTGTGTGAGCTCTAATAATTAAATGTAAGACCTGCTCTGCTCCTTTGTGTGCTGGAAAAGCTGTTCAACTCAGGGATGAGACTGGGGACTCAGGTCTGGGGTTAATTTCTGAGGATTGCTCTGATGATTGAGTTGCTGGGCAGTGCAAAAAACTCCTTATGAAGAGCACTCTGAACATGCATGTATGTCTATCCATGTTTCTTAATAGCATTCTAAGAGTTTTCTGGACAGAGGGATCTTTGAGCTGTGATTTATTCCTGGAGAGATGAGAACTGTAAGGTAGAAAGTGTAAATTATTGTAGGAAAAATAGGTAGACTGAAGGAAAAGAAAGGATGTAATTCCCAACAGGCTGCTGTTGGGAATTGCTTCCAATCACTGCTTCCAATTCCAGTTCAACAGCACAAAGCAGCCATAAAAATGTTCCAGATGGAATCACTTCATCCAGCATGTTCTTCTGTTTGCTCCCTGTAAAACAGGGCGAATGCTCCTGACAGGCAGGTGAAATCCTTTTCAAATTACACGCAAGGGAAGGAGAGCTGTGTGGCTGAGAACACGTTCAAGCTACCAAAGAGGTACAGAGGATTTCTGGTTAGAGAATTCCTCTCATTCTTCCATCCCCAATCTTGGGTCTCTGGATGAAAAGCTATCAGAGATCTCTGCAAGCCTCTGAGGGCTCAAGGAGGAAACCTCATGTGGCAGCAGCTTGAAGTGTAAGTAGTGTTCCCACCTTCAAAACCATAATCTTTAAAACCCTTTTTCTTACAAATTTCTTCTGCTCCAGCTGTTGCTGGTTGAAGGTCAGTCCTCATACCCCCTGGCCATATGGCAACTGTCCCCTGGGTACCAGGGCTGAAAATAATCCTCTGCCTAAACCTGTAAGGCAGGAATAGTACTCAGTGCTTTCCAGGAAAGGAGCAAACAATGGGTTTGTGTTGTAAAGGGGTCATTAGTCACGAGGATGAAGAGGTTTCCAACTGTAGGTGGTGGAACTGTCTACCTGCACAGCCCTGATTTCTTCACATTTTATTTGCTATTCGCTTTGGGTTCAAGAGCATCAAATGAAGGTAAATCACAGGGAGTCCTGTGTTACTGACAAATCCAACATGGGAACAGAAAGGGATTTTTCCTTCTTGGAATCAGTGAGGAATGTGTTAAGCACAAAGTGTAAATGAAAAATTACGGCCACATTTGGACACTCTGGCGTCTTGCACAGTGAAATACAGACATTAATATTTTACTTTACCTGGTGTTCAGTCAAATCTTAATGCATTCAGTGAAAACCACAATTTCTTCCAGAGAGCTTGGACCGTTGTCATCCCTGAAACCCAGTGGATCAGCGCAGGACTTCTGTCTCCGGGAAGGTGAGCCAGAGTAACATTCTGGTCTCCCTAGATCACAATTTCTGTGACTTTTGTGAACAATAATAAACATCCTCCATGCTGCTAAGTCAGCTACCTGATGACCTTCCACCTGCCAGGTGGTAAGATCAGCTTATGCATCTTCACTGTTCTCTGTCACTCTTCACAATTTACTTCAGTAACTTCTTGTAATTCTCCACTTGCATTATTTCTTGCAAGGGTCTGAACCCCACCTACGATGCAGTTGCTATTTCTGGTGGTGGGCTCACTTTCCTTTTTTTAAAAAATGCTGTGACATTTAGTACTTAGGTATGTGCAGCTTGAGAGTAAGAAAACTACGTCCATATAGATGGGAAAATGCCAAAACATATTGATTCCTTCTGGTGCTTGAAGAACAACCTTCACGACCTGCACCAGATGGAATGAAGACAGCAGGACTTCCTCTCTTCCACACCTACCCCTAAATTCTTTGGATCAAACAACGAGGTGAGGTGGAGAGTGGCCAGGGCAGTCGGTGACAGCGTGAGACATTGTGTGCAGGGGAAGACCTCAAGCAGTAGGGGTTAATATGCAAAGACAACAAAAAGATAAATATTGGCAAGAAGGCATAAAAAAGCACATTTCATTGGGGAAGGAAACTTGATTTGCAGAACACTGCAGTGCATTGTCTGATAAAATGGGTATCAGAACAATGCAGATCTGAGCTGGGCAGATTCTGAGCCTCCAAAGCTGTAACTTTAACAAGAAATCTTTAATGAAGTGATGGGGAAGCTAAACAAGTCAAGTGTTCACCAGCATAAATTGCATAGGGAAGCTAAAGAAGCCAAGATTTCACCTCCATAAATTGCAGGTACCTTTCATTCCTGTACTAGACAGCTCTGCAATTCTTTATTCTGGCTGGAGCTTGATACTCAGTTTTGTCTTTGTCTGAGAGTTTTTCACTTTGCTTTCTGTGACACTGAAAGTCCTCTTGAGTTCAAATCCTTCCCTGACTCATTAATACTCAGAGAAGCACCACGTACTAATTAGCAGGCTGTGATGTTGTCAATCATGACCTTCCTGTGCCCAGCAACTTCCTTCACAGAAACAAAGGCTCTGTAGTTTCTTCTTTTAATTGTAAAAAGAGCCCTGCAGTCCTGTACAAATACTAAAACCCATGGCAGCAGTAAGATTTCTTTAAACTCCACTGAGTTTGTAACTTGACTTTTTGCTATACAATTTAATGCATTTAATGCATATTTAAATAAATGCTACTTCATTATCTATTTAACACATAGCAGTGCAAGTGGTACCCCTTATAATGATTCATCTCAGGTTGCTGCAGTGAAAGACCACAGCAGCAATTTCCTTTAGTGTAATGCCTACAAAAATTCCTTTTTCAGGAAGAAAATTTACCAATAAACACACAACAGTTATGGCCTCACGCTAAAAATTGATTAACTCAATGGAAAATATCATTAAAAGTAGGAGTATTTGAATAATGCCTTTAATGATGAAAAAGGCCTATAGAGTGGCTTGATCTTTCTTCTTCTGTGATTTGGTGTCACTAAAGCTCATCTGCAGTTACTTGCCAGTTGTATTTCTAGACAGTTTTAATACAAGTAATACAAAGTATTTGACTGATATAATAAGCTCCATAAGGCCTCTAAATTAACTGAGATGCTCATAAATCAGGAATGAGAGCTTGCACCCTCGCATTTTATATATCTAGACACAAATATCCAGGTGGTTGTACACACTGAATTCCTGAGTAACAAAACCTCATAAATACCTTGCCTGGATCACTCAAAGTGCTCAGTTTTGTAATAAAAAGGTGGCCAGCTCATGAGAGCAAGTCTTCAGACACTGAACTAGGAGAAGAGCAGAGATTTCTGAGGATTATTTCCATGGCACACCAAGGCTGTTGGAAGGACTTGCTGGGTGGAACTTGCCAGAGTGACTGTAGATGTCTGCAGTGTATTCCTTGGGGCACTTGTTCTGTGTGTGTGTTTTGAAACACAATCATTCATGGTAGAGAGAAGGAGGCACTGCCAGGGAATGGTTTAGGTGATCTTGTCCTGAAGCCAGTGCCTTGACAGCAGCCTACCTGTACAAACTGTAACTGTAAAAGACTGAGTAAATAATATCTTATATCTTCACTGCAGGCATGTAAAGTTAGGAGAGACAATGCAGTGAAATTGGTGATGGGATCCACAGAAGTAGCTCTTTTTTTTTTTTTGTTAAATGAAGCTAAATAGGTTCAATATTTTATGTTAAAATATAACGTGGAAAGGAACTTTGCCACTGTCAAGGCATGGTTTTGAAGGTAAAATGATGCAGAGAAGTGAAAACATAACCAGAGTAAATGCACAGGAATGGCTACTTGAGTGTGTGCTAAAGATGGGGAAGAAAAGCTGACAGCTGTCACAAAAGTCACAATGGTCAGGTAGCACCCAAAACGCTCATTAAGTTGTTGAAAGAACAACACTTTTTGCAGAAAGAAAGGCCAGGTATTGGACCACCTTTTGGAAAATCAGACCAGCTCCTCTCCTGCTGCTGCTGTCTGCTTCCAGCTTGGCATGTTTGAAATACTTCTGCCCTATGGGCTTCCAGAATTCTTTTGCCTCAAATAACCTGAACTACCCAACACACTCAAGACTTCATGGTGCATCTCCAATATGTGTTCTTGCATGAAAAACCTGAAAGCCAAATCTCTGTTTCAGGTCCCCTTTGCCACTAAAAAATCCCCACTCTCTGGGGAGATCCTTCAGAATCACTTGCCATGAGCTGTTCTTCAAAGTAAAAAGTTATCTTTCTAGGACTTATGAGTGGCTGCACCAAAGAGTAAATTATATATAACTGAGCAGCCTGATGGAGGGTGTCCCTGCCCATGGCAGGGGGGTGGAACAAGGTGATTTTTAATGTCTCATTCTGTGATTCTGTGATCAGACCAGCCCCAAGGCAGGCTGCTGGTCTGCATGCCTGGAGGAGGAATAACTGAACCTCGGAAAGAACTCAGCTCTGGTTGAGCACCTGGTCTGCCAGGCACTCTGACAGTGAATAATATTATAATAGCTTTGTGCATCCTAAAAGGTGACATTAGAAGAAAAACTTAAATAAGCCTCTGTGATTCAGACACAGAAGGAAGGGACAAAGGTAGATGAAATTATACAAATACAATGTTTTTCCTCTATCTCCTCCACCTGCAGAAATGTTTTTAAACTTCTTTGCCACATGCTGTAGAGAGATTCTTAAGAGGGATTCAGGACATGGATGAATGTTCCATCTGGGCAGCCAGAACATTCACGCTGTAGCTCCCCCTTGTCCTCAAACAGGAGGCTGACCATGTTCCAGTGGACACAAAAGCTGTATTTGTCAGCAAGAGACAATGTCTAAAACCTGTACAGTTAGAAAATGAGGGGAGGGGGCAGCTGTGGCCCAAAACTGTCCATTTTCTTAGAAGAATTAGACTTTAAGGTGGCAGGACATTGCTTCAACATCTCTACAACTTACTGGCTCCTGTTGCACCTCCTGTTGTAAAAGGTCACCTGAAACGGGACGTAGGAAAGGGGGCAGCCACCTTTGATGGACACTGGAGGAGTGTGTGACCTACCTTTAGTGACCTACCCTGGTTAAGATTCTTATACAGAAAATACATAGCAAGTTCCCCAAATTCAAGACATATTCTAGGAAATTAATTCTCCTTTCTCTGACTGCTTGCCTTCTGCTCTGGTTCCTGTATCGCTGGCTGCTCCTCCTTTCAGCAGCTTGATGATATTTCTATATTCTCTTCTATATCATTAGTGCATTTAAAGGTCCAACTGAGATAGCTCTAATTCTGTCCTTCCTGACTGTTCACAACCTCAGATGAGATTTGCCATTTATGGCTGACAGCCTGAAGAAATTACATGCCTTACATCACCTCGAGAAGTCTGCTCCTCTATTTTGGGCTTTGTTTTTTAAATAAATTTCAAAAGCACAGTGCAAAGGGCACATGCACACTGAGAGAAGCAGAAGAATGTTTAAAAGTATATTTAAATTAAAAAGGTTACTTCTCCCTCCTGCTGCCTTCTTTTTGAAATGAGTCTCCACCACTGAAAAGAAAGAGGTAAACATATCTGGGAAGAAAAACCCAAGCATAAAAATTTTTAGTCACATAAAAAATGCTTTAAGTAGCTTAACTAAAACGTGGTGCCTGTAATTCTGTGACTGTTGTGCCCCAAACATTTCCTAAACCTAAGCTTTAACTCTTAGACAGAACTTTGAATAGACACAGCTCAGGCTTTTTGTGTGAAAAAAAGGTTGAACCAGTGCATCTTCTATTACAACTACTCTTTCAGACTAAGACTGGAGGCAAACACATGGAGACAAAACTATTCTGTAGCTCATGTAAAGGCAGGCAATCTTCTTCTTCCCTAAAATCTATGTTGTCTTATTCCCACAGTGGGAACTGGTAACTACTCAGAAGCTTAGGTTCATTCCATGAACCAGGGAAGTGCTTTTCTAGGAACGGGGAGTAACTCTACTGATTTAAAGGAATCACTGGGGTTACTAACCAGGAGTCATCAGGGCTTCTGTTCTGGACCCAGACCTGTGTCTGCAGCACCTGACACGCTTCAATGTTCTGCACGAATCTTTAACAGCACAGCTTTAGACTAGTTTAATTTCCTTGGAGCTGCAGGAATTTCCCCATATCTGTTTTAAAAACTCCACATGTGGTCACAATAATAATGCTGAAAAATAGGATGTAATCTAATGCAATTTGATTAGATTATGAGGAGATGCCCATGCAAAGAGTACAGGACTAACCTCATTTTCAAACCAACATGTGGCTTCATACAACAATGTAACAGAGATATCCCTGGAGCTGGGGAAATTCAGCTAAAAGCTCTCAACTCCTTCCTCAGAATGCTTTGAAGAAAACATGTATACTGATTCCTGGACTTTTGTGTCTTATATTGATGAAGATATTCATGTGATACTTATGATATTTTTTGCTGGGAGAGGAATGGCAGATTATTAGAAGCAATTTACTTTAAGCCATAAATCAATTTTAGAGCGTCTCGGGTCAGCCACAGAAACTGTTGTTCTTTGTTTAAAACATTTTTGGTAGAAACCATCTAGTTAGCATTGCAGAGAGTGAGTCAGGCACTGCACTCACAAAGTCAAAACTGCATGGTCATTAGCCTGACTGCAAGGTTTCAGTAGTGTAACAGATGGAGCTTGGCCTTTGCTGTCTGGAGGGACATATGTACCATTTATTCACATAGTTTACAAAGAGCAAGATGTATGCCCCGCTCCGGCGTTATTAGAATTACTTTTTTACAGTGGCACAATAATCCATCAGTTCAGCCCCCTGAGACAAACACATGGAGGATGGTTTCTGTACCAGCAGTTAGGTCACGAGTACAAAACTGTGGGTAACACCATCACACCTTCTCTGCAGAAAGTGCCACACGAGCAAAGGGACATCTGCTGCTGCCACCGCGTCCCCTGGAGTGACTGTCGGGTGCAGAGGATGCTCTGGTGTCACCTGCAGCCATCTATTCTCTCTACAAACCATTCTGCCCCTTGCTTTCCTGATCACTGCTTGGTGGCAAATAAATTAAGAATAGTCTTATAAAAGGACTGGACTCAAATTCCAACTGAAGGCCCCTTGGGAAGGGGGAGAGAGCAGGTGGAGGAAGTTCTGGGAAGTTCAAGCTCTCTGCAAATGGGCTGTCTACAACACTGCTCATCTCCTCCCATGACGGCTCCCCAGCAGAAACAACACTGCAAATCAAATGCCTGACTACTTGTGAAGTGAATTCCACTGTTTTGAAGCATAAGGCAGGATTTTTCAAAATATTTCAGTTCTGCTACTTTTCATTTAGCATTCATGGGGAATTTTGCCAGCAACTCCTTTGCCAGCAGCATTATGACCAGTGAAATGTTTGAAAAATACTACCTAGAGAGGATCAATGGTTTTGTCTTGGTCTGTGCAGTTGTTTTGTTCGAGTAGATCTCAGGATGACCTGAATCATCCAAATGATTTAAACAACTCCAGTCAAAGGGAACTAGGAATTGAACTCAAACCATTAATCTGCATGTAGAAGCCATTCTTCTTATCTGCAGTGGACAACACTAGAATACTTCACCTTTTTCCTCACCATCAACCTTTGAAATCCTTCCCCCTATACTCTTGTGAGTGTTTAAAGGTCCTCTCTCACTGAACCTTCCTCTTGAAATGCCACCAGGTGGTAACTAATCATAGTACAACCACTTTTTTCCACAAAGATTGCTTTCTCATTCTGTTAGAAACCATAAATTATGCAGCAGTGAATTCTGAGTGGAAAGAAGAAAAGGCTGAGTAAATAACAAAAGACACGTTTTACCTTTGGGTCATGTATTCCAGAAAGTTCTTCATAGATCTTCTCTCCCACCATGACAGCAGCTAGGTTGGCTGTGTAGGTTGACAGACAAAACAAGCAGAAAATAGCCCAGAGATTCATTAAAAACCTTCCAGTCCAGCACTTTGGGGGTTTGATGGCAGCTGTTCTTCCAAACAGGATCGCATAGCAGACATTGAGGGCAGAGGAGAAAGAGAAGACTTTGTTCCTATTCCTTCCCTTAGGGGTCATTCCAAAAGGGCTTTTCCACTCATACAAGGTGAGGAATATAGCTGTGATGTGAAGAGCGACAAATATCCCCAGCCACATAGTCCAGTGAAGTGGCCACATAAAGGCTCCAATAGGAGCTGCAGTATCTTTGGTCCTCACCAGGATCCCCAAGCTGGTGGAAAAGAAAGGGCTGGTGAAATCAATCACTTGGCTTCGGGCAGTGTTGATGCTGAATGATGTCACTGCCATGTGAGCTGTACCAGCAAGAAGGTCTCCCACCAGCCCTGTCCAGTGGCCGTTCTTCCAGGCACCATATTTTCCATCCCCAACAATGTACAAGTCAAAATCAAAATTCATATCCTCAGCCAGCTTCTCCAGCAGGTCAATGCAGTAGCCATAGCAGCACTTCTTCAGCTCAATGGGAACGGTGTCATTGCCCCCTTGGAGGGTTTCAAACAGGTTGTCCAGCACACCTGAATCATTGGTCAGCGGGTCCAGGCACAGCTGCCCTGCTGGGCAAAGACCTTCATCATCTACATCCCTTGTGAAGACAAAGGGATGCTCAATCAGAGTCACCACCCTCAGGTGCAGCCGGGTGGGGTGTTGCATGTGACTTTTATGTCTCTGTGCCTGTTCTGGCCATATCCCATAGTCCATGATGATCTTCCCTTCCTGCCAGCTCCCCAGGCGTGTCCACATTGGGTTCCCAACAGGGTCATGCTGCAGATTCCAGATGAAGAAGTTATTTTCTGAGCTGACAATGGAGGAGCCCTTCACCTTAATGCGGCCACTGAGACCATCAAAAGTTGTGTTGGCTAAAAACCTGTTGGAGAGACAAAGCAGGGTAATCAGAAGCAGATAGCTGAACCATGAATTTATGTTGAAGAGTGTAGATGGGGAAGTTGTTGAACACCTGGACCATTAATAGCACATAGATCCTATGGCACAATGAACCAGCCACATAATTTACAACTGAACTACGAGAGAATGCTCCCCCACATATCTGATGCAAACGAAAACTCCTCAGGAAAGATATATTTTTTACTTACTAGAAAAAATGAGCACGAGAACAGTAATTTTTTCAGTTACCTTTGCCTCACAAACTGATGAAACACAGGTTAGTTCTAAGCTGAACTCACCAGATCTGCTGTCACTTTCCTAGATAAAAATATATATGAAAATGGAAGAGTGGAAATTATGTATGAAATGTCCTTCCAAGAAAAATGCTATAATCTCAGTAAGATCTAGCTTACATAAGAGGGGCTACTGAAGTGCTGTCAACAGCTTTCAAGCACTCTCAAGTGAACCAATCTGGATTCAAAAATGCAAATTTGGCATTGGTAAATCACTGTTAGACACTTCAGAATAAAGTAAGGGAAGAAAGTGAAAGATGGTTGCTCTAGGACAGTCAGTTTTAATTCTTACAAAAATAAACACCCAAAAAAGCAGGTTTTTAAAAAATGTGCATAAGTAATGTTCTTAAAAGTGCAATGCTGCCATTGAAGCAGATCTCGTGAAGTGTGCCAGTTTTGCACTGCACATTTCGCATTGAGAATTCCGGGCTTTTACTATTCCAGATATTGACAATAAAGTTGCATATCTCCTTTGTGTTGGAAGGCAGTGTTTGCTAGCAGTTGTCCTCCCTACATGTTGAATTCAGCTTCTGGAAAGCCATCATCAAAGAGGCTAAAAACAAAATGGATAAAGGAGCTGGGAACTCAGCAGGAATTAAGTGTTTGAAGCAGAAAATCCTTTTCAGTGTGAGTACCATGACCAGCTGAACTGCACACTGCTTAGAGCAAAGCTGCTCTGCACTTGGCAGGGGCTGCACAAGCTTTACCACAGTGGTTCCATTAAAAACAACTGAGTTAAATTGCTGCTAATACAGTGCAAGGCGAGTAATGTGCAATTTTTTTTTCAGTAAGGTGTTCAGAAGACAGACTATTCAGCTGTCGTAGCAGAATATAGTACTTCACATTAGTCCTGAGAATTGGACGAAAGTAAGTGCTGGAAGAGGTATAAAGGCTGTCATTCCAGCTTCAATAAGGAAGACATAAACTTTTAAGTAGAGTTAACTGTTTATCAATAGCTACAGAGGATAAAAAATAACCTTAAATTGATTTGAAAAGGATAAATCAATTCCAAGTGTGTGTATGTGCACACTTCTGCCTGGTCTCTACCCTTTGTTTTGATGACTTTTGATGATTTTTGATGGGGTTTCAGCAGTTAAGACTTTGGACTGCTTAAGTCTCAAGGTCATATCAGTTTTTGCCCTTTGCAAAGGTAAATTTATGCAAGTGCTTTAGTTTTGAGTGTGGTTGTCTGTGTGAGCCTTCTCTGAGGCAACTTCACAGTTCTTCTTTTCAGTCTCTTCTGTGTAGGTTGAATTTGGAGAGAAATGATACAGACAATACTCTCAGAAGCAGATGATCTGTACATGTGTTAGCCTAGGTCTGGAAATCACGCCTAAAAAGGCAGATAGGTGTTTATAAATATAAATGTATAAAAACTATAAATGCAGTTTTCATTTTTTAAATCCTTTATCATTTAGTCCAGTGTTAGAGGACACCACAGCTCCACTAATCAGTGGTGTCTGCCACTGTTTGCCCACTCCTTCCCTCCTAACCCGTGCTTCCTATCTGATGGTGTAACTTCCCTGTTTGTGTATGTAAACACTATCAAGACAAAGTTTATGGGAGCAGGCAATCTTCAGCACTAAAGGAAGGTTTATGTGCCCATAAACTTGTTTGGGTTTTATCTCTCTCTAACTTTTATCTCCCTCAGTCTCTGTAAAAAACTGTGCAACTTCTTTACAAGCCTCGCTGGGTGCCCAGGCCGAAGCCATCACTATGACAGCAACAGTAAAACCATTTCCAAGTGCGTAGATGGGCCTGCACCAAAACTTTTTTAGGAGTTGTGCGCAAAAGACTGCTAGCAGTTCACAACAATGCCAAAACTGAGGGAGACAAGTCCTTATGTGGAATAAGCTAGCGAAGTTCTCATGAATTTGGCCCCACGTTGCTAATACAGCACAACCTGGGCAGGAGAACGCTGCAAAGCAGGTGCTTTGGGAGTAATTGAAGCTATGGAATAATGCATCAGATTCATTTTCTGAAGGCAGAACGAGACCTGTGGAACTAAGGCACGATGTTCCCTGACTCTCACAGTAGAAATAAGCATGCCCAGGAGGGCAGAAAGAGCCCTCTGCACCTGTCCTGAGGTTGTGCCAGGAGCGGGTACCCGAGAGAGATTTAGCAGCATTTGAATGTACTGCTTCACCACCCCATCGAGTTAGTGGCTTACCTTTGCAGCTGATTTGCATCTTCTGTATTTTTTGTAGTGACAGAACATGAATCAAAATAAATGGTAGGAACCATGCTGGAGAAGCATTTTAACAACACTTTGTTTTATACGCAAGCAGCTGCGGCTGCTGAGCATTTGCATGCGCTGTGAGCAGCACCAGGGAATCTCGTGCCAGGGACTTCAAGTGAAAACTCCTTTACTCGATAACTTTAGGAAACAGATAAGAGGCTGTGACTACACTTCTTAAGCTAGAAATCTCCACTGTGAATCTTTGGGAATTACAAGTGCTGGGTATTGCACAGACACACTGGCAGTATCTGAGCAGCGCTGTTTCAGAAGGCTACTGACAGATCTGTATAGAAAGACAGACTGCACAAATTTCAGAAGGTGAAGGGCCAGATCCTCAAGTCTGACAGCTGAATGAATTTTCTTGATGCTGTGTCAATATATGGGAGCTGACATTCACACTGACAGTCTGTGATAACTGCATCAAAGCTTTATCAGAGTCACTTTGGTTTGAACAATGAGTCCAAAATGTGCCATTTGCTCATTTCAGCTTTATTTGTTTCTTATGTGCTTTGTTGCAAGAACTGCTCCTTAGATGTTTAGCAGTACCATCACTCTCCAGTAGTGGTATCCTTGTAGTATATTTAAGAATGATTTAATGAAATTATTTTCTCTCAAGCTTGATGGTTTGGTCATTCCACCTCTCTGTTCAGGAAGCTTACTGGAGGCAAGAACCAGAATTGGCAAGGAAAAAGAGAAGGCTCTGGGGAGACCTTGTAGTAGTCTTGCAGTACCTAAAGAGACTCCAACAGAGATGAAGAGGGAGTTCTTACTGACAGGACAACAGGGAATGGCTTCAAACTGCCAGAGGGCAGGGTTAGATGGGATACTGGGAATAAATTTTCCCATGTGAGGGAGGTGAGGCCCTGGAACTGGTTGCCCAGAGAAGCTGTGGTTGCCCCATCCCTGCAAGTGTCCAAGGCCAGGTTGGACAGGGCTGGGAGCAACCTGGGATAGTGGAAGGTGTCCCTGCCCACGGCAGGGGGTGGAATGAGGTGGTGTTTAAGGTTCCTTCCAACCCAAACCATTCTGTGATTTTATGGATCTATGAAGTAGCAGGCTGATGAAATTACCCAAGAAGCTGAGTTAAAGCTGTAAGACTAATTAAAGCCATAAGACAAGATGAGGCTTTGAAATTTTAATGCCTTGTTCCATCAACAAGGATGCTCCTGTGAGCAGGTAAGAATAGATGAGGGAATCGATCTTATTGTAGGAGGAATGATGGACAGTGACTTACAACAGTATAATCCTCAGGGGGTTGTACACCTATAGCCATATCCACACAGATACAAGCATGCTTTGCCATGCACTAGCTCATTATTCTGCTCCTGGGTGCACTTAAATGTCTGCACAGCCAAGGTATGAGATCAGTGCTGGCAGCAGAAGCTCTGGCCGTGCCAGCAAGTGGGGCTGCTGTTCATCCAGCCTTTGCAGAGAGGGGAGGTGGAGGTCTGTGCACTGCTCCTTCTCCATCATCCCCTTCTCCATCCCCTTCTCCATCCCCACCCACGGCAGCCCCAAGGCTTCACACCAAGACAAGTGGGTTCACTCAGACACAAAAGCACACTCATTAGTAAACACACAATTAAGCACCAGACAAATGTTTCATCTTTGGAGGCTAAAAAAGCCTAGAAGTCCTGGTGAGATGGGCCAGGCTGCTCGCAGTGAAGTCACTCATCAGTGTGTCACACCTGAGAAATTAATGGCAGCACTCAGAGTTAATAATTATGCTGCTGACGCAAACACATCAGTCCTGGCCGTCAGGTACCTGTTTCACTCATACACTGCAAAAACAGCTGCAGTGATTTAGGACAAGGGTTTCTCTAACCTGTTATTTTCTCTTTAATACCGTTCACAAGCAAATGGCTAGAGGAAAAAAACAAGGCAAAACACCCGATCCTTTCTTTCATTTCCGTAATACCTTTACCAATATGAAGCGAAAAGAAATTCACAGATGTGAAATTGCATATTGTCTCCCAAAATAAAACAAAAGCTAATGGTTCTCTGTAGAGAGCAACGATGATGAATTATTTTTTATGAATACATTTAAGTAGGGTTTTTTTGTTTTCCTTTTTCTTTATCCCTTCTTCAAACCTCAAAAACCCTATTCATAAAACTGCTGTCCTCTTGTTACTTTAAGAAGCCTCCTGCTGAGTTTTACTTTTCAGGTATGATCTAGTTAAGATATCCAAAATAATGATGCAAAATAAACATCACAAGTCACTGGAGGTATTGTGGGTTGGTCCAGTGTTTATTTCCCAAGCCTTATTTCACTCTTGGAAACAGAGAGTTTTTGACTCTGAATGGATGAGTGGAATAAGGAAATGTTGGGGTCTCAAATGTTTGTGTTTTGAACAGTGCTGTTAATATATCATTGTGCAGACATATCTGAGAAAAGGTTATGTTTTTCAAAAAAAGCCAAATACAAAAAGCCTCAAGAACTTTTATCCTAACTCTGTCCAACATAATCTTTTAACTGAAAACCAGATGTAATGGGGGGAAAGCATGCAACAGTGGCTGGATGTAAATTAAGTGATGAATTCACATAGTTAGCCAAGACATTTTTGCTTGTTTTCAAAAAGAACCATGCAAGTTTTCCACTCATATGTTAACAACGATAATATTTCTAGACATGAACACCCAAGCAGTTTTGGGAATAACTTCTTGTCTTGGGGAGACCATGTCATGTGTATCCCCTACCATCGCTCTATGCCCAAACATGAGTCCTGTGCCTTTAAACTGAGCCTGGGAGAGCAGAGAGAAGCGGCCGGGCGAACTTTTCAAAACAGTCTGTGCTTCAAGGTCGCTCTGCTCTGTGTTCAGCTGTGGGGAGAAGTGTGGAGGAAGCACCCTGCCTGCTTTTTCCACCCGGCTTTTCGGCTCCTTTTTCCTCGGAGACAGACGGAGAGAAAATTTGGCTTTGTTTTCTTCTCCTCTGGACTTGCTCAGATCACCAGAGCATCTGGACTCCACCGGGGGACCCTTCCCCAGCTTGGAGTGGGGCACCCACCTCGACCCAGCTCCAAGGAAGAGGAGAGAGACCACCCCCCTGCAGTGAGGACTCTCAAATTCTCCAGGTTTCCTCTCCCCAGTGGGAGAGATTTTGGTTCTTTGGTATCGTTGTTGGTTTCCTGTGTGTGTGTGTTTAACAAATAGTTCTTTTTCTGTCTTTCACATTCCTCCGGGGAATAGTTTTCTTTTCCCGAACCTGGTGGGGGAGGGGCGGCAGTGCCCTGCTTTGCTTGGAGGAGACGTCCTTTCGGACATCTTTCCTTGAGATTGGCCCAAACTGGGACACTTCTATATAGTGACATGCAGCAGAGACAGCAGTTTGTACATTTCAGTGCTCTCACCAGAAGAAGCCCTCTGAGGAGATGAAGGTGCAGCTTTTTCCTTTCTTTTCCATGGAAGCTTACTAGCAAGGGCTACTACACATCTTTATGTTGTCCGAGGGCTTGAACAGTGCAAATGCTCTGTGTTTTGTACACTCTCGGGTACCTCAAAATCTCAAGAGAATTTGACAGTAGCCCACCTTACATGAATAAATAAAAATACAAGTTTCAGAGCACAGTCTGCAACCTAGCCTATGTCTACTATGTGATCTCTACTTCTGTGGAACAGTGTCTTCTTCTACCAGAATCTGGAAGATTCTACTCAGAATGTCTGAGTTCTGGCTCACTCTCCCACTGTGGCAAAATTAAAATTTCATTACCTGCCCAGAAGTAAAGAAGGAGGAGGAAATACCAAAACAAACATGTTTGTGAGGGAGGGTTAGCAGCATGATAGCTAACACACAGAGAATGGTGGGAGGGGGAAGAAAAGGAGTTTGCTTGCAATACAGCAAATATTACCTAATGGGGGGGGAAAAAAAAAAAGGTAAAACTTACTTTGACAAATACTGGCCTGAAGTGATATTCCTTTCATCCGTGTCCATGCAGTTCATTGTACTTGGAATGAGAGCTAGTTCAGGCTGGATCATGGTGGCTGCTGCTACAGCTCTGGCCACCAGCTCCATGGCGTCCTGCACGTAATGCTCGAAGACCGACTGAGTTGTCTTGCCGTGGGCAATGAGACCGAGGGGCAAACCTTCTGTCCTCAGCTCTTCCACGTTCTGTGAATCCCCAATAATCCAGTGAAGCTCCGGAGGCATCACACCAAACTGTGTGGTTATCTCAAAAATCCTCCGCGTTTTCTCCATGTCGCACCCAAACATTACCATGGTCGACGTCGTGTCTTTGATGCTCTCCAGGTAAAACTGCAAGTAGTTCAGGAGGTCACTGGTTGAAGTGAGGTTTGCTGTGATGTTTATAATGGACCCCAGGTGGAACTTGGAGCTCTGTTGTGTGAGGAAGAGAAAATCTGTGATGTTCCACTCCTCCTGGCACAGCATCAGGCTGAAATTGTACCAGTTGTTCATCGCGAGGATTGAGAAAGTGATGTCAGCATCAGAACTCAGTGAGTTTTCTAAACTCATCTGCAGGTGAAGGGGGTTCTGTGGTTAAAAATATGAAAGACAATGATCAGAAATATACTGGACACAAGCTAATGACTCTGATTAATTTTTATACACTCCTTTAGTTCAAAGTAACCACCTGCCAATCAATAGAACTGTGTGAGCAACAGGAAAATTTATACCCACCCAGCTTAAATGGACTGTAATTAATGGGCTTCCTCTGCTAGTTTGACTCAACTGCAGCAGTCACTAATGAGCCTGCTTCCGAGAATATGTTTTTCTTTCTACCCATTTGTCCTTTTGTATTTCTAAGCATTATCAAGCAAAGATTTCCCTGCTCCCCTAACAGGGATATGAGAAGGTGTTTCCTTACTGCTTGAGTTCAGCCAGACACATTTACAAATGGATGCTGAACAGCTCTTTGGTAAACAGTATGAAAAAATTAAGAAAATCCCTCAGTCCTTTCTGCCGTAGCTCTTTTGTGGGTGTGTGTAGTTGGGGGAATTTTCACAGACATATGAGTAACCTTATAAAACGGACCGCAGTCTACAATCAAGGCACATCATGTACTGCCAACAAAACAGGACAAGTTACTGAATGCACAGGAGGCTAAGATATGCAGGCTGTGATTTCTGAGCTGGAAAATATTTGATAAATAAGCATTCCATACTAATTTTTTCCATGTCATTGATGTTATTAAGGAACTTAACCCATTACGTTTCCCAACACCTTTGCCCTTGGTTTTATCTTTTCCAGAAAACAAGGAAGGATTTGAGGCTAATTCTTCTGTTCTCCTAAGGTGAGTAATTCTTATTATTTGAACAGTCTTGCCCGTTACTCTCATTCCTCTCCTTTCCCTGGTCCCAAAATAATTTTTTATTTACAGTTTTAATAAGAAAGGCAAGAAGTTAAAGAATCCAGGCAATTTCTGATATTTTGCTATGAAATAATTCTCTGCTCTACAAAAATGCTTCTACCAGGCTTTCAGCTAGGATATTATATACTACTCCAACTTTTGATTTTAATTGAGAACTTGACGGTCTCCACTGCCGCTTTCCTAAAGAAGTTATATCACTTTGCACTGGCATTCGATTCCAGCCACAACACTGTCTAAAATACGTCATGCCTGTTCCAATGCATCTTTTGGTCTGTGAGATCTTCACTGCGCCTTTATGTCAGAAATTGTATCTTACCCTACACAGGTACTCGGATTTTATCTTTCTATCCATTACATTACTAAACACTTTAGGTCTGTTCATCCTTCTCTTACATCCTCAGTAGTAAATGTGTATTATGTGAGGGACCAAACCTTTTCAAAGTTGATATAAAATGTCATTTTGGTTTAAAAAGTACTTTACTGCTAATAATAGGCTCCAGTTTGTATGGATCTTAGAAATGTCATTCTGAATTTGGAATAATACTATAATTGGTCAATTTTACTAAATAAAACCCTGGGCTCTCCAACACAGATGTAAGGAGTGAAATTACAACCCTCTCCCCTCCCTCCAAACCCTGAAGAACTGTGCACCCTTTATAAGCAGCAAGCCCTCATTGTGTTAATTTGCAGTTACATCAACTCATCATCTGTTTTCCAGACAGTTTAAATTCAGAGCTCGATAAAAAGAATACTGTAATTAAAGATGTTCTCAGTTCTTTTTGTTATCTCTTGGGTTTGGTACCTGTGGCCTTTTTTTTTTTTTTTTAACCCAGACACAAGAACAAGCTAATTAAATGGATCACAGTCCACAATCGATGCACATCATGTACTGCCAGCAAGACACAAGAGGAATGACTCTTTGATAAAGGACAAGTTACTCAGTGCGCAAAGAGCTAACCCGTGCAGAATCTCTGAGTCCTGCGCTGGAAAACATTACCTACTAATTAAAACACATGATTAGTTCAGGAGGGAAACAAAGCACTGTGCGTAGTGGGTTTGGGAAGCTGGTTTGGATAAACTAGTCCCTGCAAACTGAATCACAGCAACCTTTTTTTTCTGAGGTTATGAGATAATCAGGTAAATTAACTCCAGTTTGCTTCTCACTGCAAATAGATGGGAGTAGAAAGGATCTGCCTCATCTTCTTTGTCAAAGATTAAGGAGAAGTACAAATATTTCTTACACTATTATCCACCTCCCACCAGCAACACTCTGCAAGCTTTAGTTAATGTGAGTGAGAAGAAACGAGTTATTCAGTATACACAGAACATGCTCTGTGCACACACAAAGGACAGCACACAACCTGACAATAGCTGTGCAAGGAGGAGAAAACACCTTCAGCATTTCAGAAGGAAAACATCCCAAGCACAGCACTATGGCTATTATGGGATAGGCTCAGGGATCAACAAAAGAAATCTACTGGATGCAGAAAAACAACCAGAGAGTGACAGACGTTTGCAGTAACAGCTGTGTCCATACTGTTGAATAAAACAGCCCAGGAAACAAAACACAAACTGGAGCTTTTGTACAGCTTACCTTGTCCTGGGACTCGTTTTGGCACCTGGCAGTAAGCTCTCTCATACCCTGCACTGGCTGTTAGGGTCCCAGCACATTTGGGGAGTGGGAGTATCCAGCAGTATCCCAGCAGGGATAAGATTGTGTGAGCACTGGCTCTCCACCTCACCCAGCAGGTTTAGATCTTTGAAGACCTCTGTGCCCTTATGCCAAACCCAGTGCACGTGTGCAGTTTCACAAGTGCAAGACTGCTTCTGCTCCTCTGTAGCACCGTTCTTCCTGTATTAAAACACTCTGAACTGATGAATATCCACACCCAAGGATCCCCGAGCATTACCTTGGGGCCGGAGCAAGAGCAGCACCAAGCACACGTAGGCCAGAGAAGGTGAAACTCTGCCTCAGGGCCAGAAAAATGGACATAATTTTACTCAGCAATGCAGGGGAAGGCAGTTTCCATCTGACTGGGAGTTCTCAGGTGCAGGGCTGGACTTTCCTACAGAACCACACCCACATGATTAGTCCTCAGGACCTCCAGCACTGATCCCTGTCTTATGTGCAGCACACCTGGATGTGTCAGTGTGGTCCAACAGTGCTGAGACACTGCTCCTCCCAGAACAGAGGTGTCATTTCGGATAACCTGGCTTGGACTGAGCCTGCGTGTAAAAGTGCTCCTCAGTGTGAGACCATCTGTGCTCCAGCCATCACCTTCAGGAGCCCACAGATGCACTGACACGAGCACTTATCACTGTGATTTATTAGCTGCTAAATTCCTTGCTAAGGTGCTTGAAAGAGAAACATTCAGCCCTGAAAAAGCAGCAAACAGTGTCTCTGATCTCTATTAGGCGTATTGGGGCTGCAAACCTGTCTTCAGAATTTTTCTGATACAATAGCATGTATAAAATTTAGTCACCAGGAATTACTTCTGTTTCGGTTTCAGCTAATTCTCTGCACACCATGAGGACACCCCTGTAGGTGTTGGGGAGGAAGAGCAGTCAATGCTCCCTTTGTACTGGGACTGAGGGAAGGGAATGCTTGTTTGCAGATGTTTGGATTTAATGCCTTCCTAATTATATTTTGAAAGGTTTATTTGCCATTTGTATGTAGGTTGCAGTTGAAAAAAATACACAGAAGCCACTTTTCAGTAGACAGCCTTTGATATTACAGTCTTCTTAATGCTTTTACATATTTTTTTATTGGTTTGTCTTTCTTTAAAGTTAGATGTACATAACTTTGTAGTAATCATGGAACAGAGCTTTACGAGATTTCATCTGTGAATTGAACTCTGCTCCATCCTTATTAAAGTTCTCGGGCAAACTCCTTCTTTACCACACTTTGAAATTAGTAGTGTTTGACTATTTCAGTTTACATGACAATTAAAGCTCATATGGAAATTCAGTTTAAATTTCTTTAAGTTTGACTTTAAGCTGCCATTGAAGATGGTATCATCTGCATCAGTTTTTCTTCAAACTACACAAACAGACAATTAAACCTTATTTGAATAATATTAATTGTTGTCTATTTTTAGTAACGTGTTTACATAATATCACTGGCAGAAACATCTTCTGTGTGCACAAGTGCTTAATTTTTTATTGGATGTCACTAGCTCCTGTTCTATAAACCAGCCATGACCACCTGACTTCAGTGTTTCCTCAGTAAAGAACAGGCCTCGAATCCTTAATTTCTGACTAATTGCCTTTGGATCCGATGCTGACTGTCTTTCCACTGACTTTCAGTGGGCTCTGGACCAAACCATTCATGGAATATTAAGCTTTACACGGTCTGATGTGCCTCTTCTCCTGCCCATCAGCAGAGACTGTAACAACTGACTTGCTTTTTGTATCCCAACCAGAGCAGTTTTTACAGGTTTTTCCCATTGCCTGAGACACCTGAGAGAGCAGGTTCATTTAACAGCTGAAACACAGTTTGCATTTCATTAATGCAGTCTTTTCCAGGCCTTCATTTCATCCGTCTGCAGACCCATCCTTGTAAATCTTGTGAGCACAAGCACCTGGAGCTAGGCTGACTTGCACCCTGAAGGATCTCGTCATTTATCTCTTCAACCGAATTTGTAATGCTAATTAGGCATAGTCACAGTGACATTTTATTTGACATTATAATAGCTTCATTAGCAGAGTTAAAAGCATAGATGTGAATGCTGCTTTGCTAACTGTGTAAAAGTAAACAACACACAGAAAATATTATTCCACTCTGACTCTTGGGGGCAAAGACAGTGTTTATATATATATAAGTATATACTTTTTTGATAAGAAATACAAAAGAGAAAACAGGTTATGTAATTACATCAGAGAAAGTTCCACTAAAGGCAAAAAACCCTCCTGGCTTGCAGTGCCACTGTGGGGACTCACAGCTTTACAAAGAGAGCTCAACAGCAGCTGTGAGCGAGCTGATGCCACAGATTCAAAAACTGGGAAGACTGTTTTTCCCATGGTTGGAATTAGAAAATTCAGGCCTAAAACCCAGTTCCTTAAAGTCTGTGGGCACACCAATTGCTTCCTCATTTCATGCTATGAGAAAAGGTGCTACAAAATGCTATTTTATTTTTTTAATGTCTGCTGCCTCTGCTGAAATGGCAATACTTCAAGAGGGAGTTTGTGCTGGCAGCTGACAGACGGTGGGAAGTCCTGCCCCCCTTCCTGATCAGCTGCCGAGATGCCCCCACTGCACCACACCCCAGTCCCTGCCCAGCCCACCGGCTGCTCCAGAGGGGAGGTGTGCTCCAGCTGCAGCAGAAAACCTACTCTGCCCTCAGCGTTCTGCTGCTTCTGCTATGCAGACTACTGGTTCTCTGGGGAAGAAAATCCCAGACCTGCTTTGGACCAAAAACCAGTAAGATGATGTCATGAATTCTTCTTTTCCTTTTCTTGTCCATCTGTCTCCTTATGCATCCTTGTTTGACCAAGACCCTAATTTGAAACAGGGTTTCAAATTTTAGTCCCCACACTAAAGACTATTTTTTTTTGCAGAGGGTTTAAAAGCTCAGAGAGAAAAGCTATCTTAGACTAGCCAGAGCTATCCTGGTTCCTGCAGCAAAAGAAGCCTGGCATCCATCCAAGCAATGCTTATATGCAAATCCTAAAAATGCACTGACTGTTGATTTTAAAAATCACTATACCACAGGAGTTAGCTTAATTTAAATCTTGACTTAGTTTGGCTTGAAAATTATTTCTTTTATTAGACCAGACAGACATGACTCGAGGTTGCTTTCTCTAATGCTACACAGAAATACTCCAAACTAATCTGAATATATACAGCTCTCTACAAGGTCAAAGAGGCAATGTAAAATATGAACTTTCAGCTGCTCTTGGAAAGTAGGACCCATTATTTATCTGAATAGCCACTTATAAATTATCCTAAGTAATATTACTTCAAAAACTTCAAGGTGTTCTTTGCTCCAGCAGGAAAAAAAAATCCATTTAGTTTGCTAAAGAACATTTCATACAGATTGAAGAGAGAGAACAGTTTTTCCTTCCCTACAATTTGCCTTTATAGTTTAAAAAAAGGCACACGGTCACTTATGCAAGTAGACCAGGGGTAGCTGTGCTAATTCTCCACGACAAACCATTAAATGGGAATACAATTCGGATGGGAGATAGCAGTGGCTGGGTCCATGTCTGTGGCGCTCACTCCCCAGGGCCACAGGACTGTCACCAGTGTCCAAAAAGCCCTCGCAAACATTCGAGCGGAAGCTGCCAGGAGATGCTGTGTGTGGATGTCAGAACAGACAAGTGAAGTGGGCAGGGACCTGCCAGAAGGAGCAAGGAGATCGTGGACAGCTCTACCCCGGACCTTCTTTGTAATGCCACCTCCCAGACAAACACCTTTCCTTAGGGCTGGCCTCGACCAGGCTGTTGGGTGTGTGAGATGCTGCAGCTGCCCCACTACCAGTCTTCCCACAGCTGTGAAGAATACAAAACACCATGACTGTTCCCCATAGAGTATCTTTTGGGGTTTCTTCTGATTGCCACTATGGGCCTGGATAGCTGGAAAATGGTGTTTAACAGAATTTAATCCTCCTCTTGAGGAGAAACAGCACTCTACTGAATCAAAGGCCTTCAGCAGACTGTCTAGGGGTGTCTGAGCACTTTCCTGTAGAGAAGCACCTCACAAACACTGGTGCTTTGCTCATCCTATCAGTCCAAAGGGATCCATTTCAGAACAGTTCTGAAGCAGGCAGCCTTGAGTTTTCTCACTTGTGTTTTTCAGGCACAGGGGAGGGGCTTTTTTCCCCCCAATTTTTGGTTAAAGCAATTCTACTTTTGACAGCACCAGAGCCAGAACAGCAGCACCACGTTGAAGCAGACAGTGCAAGAACTTTGGGCTTGCTGAAATTTGTCTCCTTGCTCCTCTCATCTGAGGTTTGATAGAGGAAGACTCTGTTGTTGTAAAGAAATTCTGGTAACACACCAGTGGTGCTGGTTTAACTTGAAGAAAACTATTTAAGCAACAACAAGGGCACTCTGTGTGTGTGTCTGGTAATGGAAGAACTCTCATTAGTCTTTTGGAGTAACTACTAACAATCCCAGATCAAATACATAGGTGTGACCAGGAATAAAATGTAAGTTGGATTATTGAGAAGTAAGAGTTTGAAGGCTGATGAAAAAAACCCAAACAGGGTTGTATTGAAGATCCCCAGAATTGGCATCACAAGGTGACAGCGAAAACCCTAACACTGCCAGCACAGAACAGCACCAGCAGGTGCCAGGGCTAAAAATCACCGCTCACCAGTGGTCAGCTACTGGTCACTAGGAGATTACAACCTTGAGAGCTGAGTAAAACAGCATTTACACAGAGCAAAGAACAACTATCCAGTGTGTAGAATGTACCACACACCACAAATGCGGACATAAGGTACAACTGCAAACAAATGAGGAATGGGCAAGTAAATAGAGTAGGCATGCAGACAGCATTAACAATCATATAGAAGAGACCAGACGTGGGAGAAACTCCCACCCTCAACATAATGCTCCTGCCTTTAGAAATCCTGGAACACAGGTGACTTGGCAGTCATAACCCCCAGCCCCCAAAAACACACAGACACACTTGCTCTGTCTCTCTGAAGAAGATCTGGGAACCCAGAGGATGATCCCAGAGATACAGGGACTCCAAGTATGACATTTTGAACTGTGGTGTTACTGGGAATGAGCTGCAGCACTTCCATAATTTCCCTGCATCACTGGGATGAACAACAGTATTTTGCTAACACCGCTAGGACCTCGATTAGGCTAACAGTGAATTCCTGGCTTTGCACATAGAAAGGGTTTCTAAAGCTCACATTAAGTGATGGCAATATTTGCTCCAATGCCTTGCTCTTGAGGACTGCTACTAACACAACACAAGAGCTGACAGAGAATTTGGCAACCAGAGCTGTAATTATGATGCACATTGCTAAGCATTGCTCCACACTGGGCTCCTTAGCATGTCACCCCTGCCAGGCTCCTCAGCATAAAGGGCTCTTGAAACAGCACACCCATCTTTGCCCTGATGCGGCAGCATCCACCTTCCCATCAGTAAGATGGACATGCTGCAGCGTATTGCTGGAAAATGATGCTTTTTCAGAGGCACAACAGGCTGTGAGTACTCTTTCTGTATGACTTAACTTTTCTGGCACGAGCTAAAGACTGACTGAACAAGAAGAAATTAATTCTGGAAGGAAATGTAGAATGAGAGGAGAGAGGGTATGGAGAAGACTGATTCATGCAATGTTGGTAAAAGGAGTCTGGTCCCATTTTACAAAAGCAGCTGTTGCCCTTTCTGAGATGTACCTGGTGTATGCACACAGCATTTAATCCAATTAGATTACATTCACCATTAACACCTGCAGCAAGAAATGAAATCTGATGGAGCACTGTCTTCACTTGCCAGTGCAATTACAGCATGGCTTGAAAGTGTTTTCAACCCTTCCTGAGCATTCGCATTCCCCATACCCTTAGCAGCTCTGCCCCCAAGAAGTTTCCTCCTTCTTCTTCTCCTCTACAGTTTCCTTCTTCTTCTGCCTGTCAAAGAAACACCCATGCAGAGATCCACGGAGCACCCCTGGAATGATAGCTGTATATGGCAATACACAGCAGGGGAAATTAATGCTGACCCATGTCTCATTCCTCAGAAAGCCAGCACGAGCTCATCACCGCATCCTCTTCTGCTGGGCCTTGCTCCAGGCATGTTTCACAGGATTAATTTTAGCTACAAGGGCATTTTGTTCTGTATTGATTTTTTTGTATGAAAGAAAGCTGAGAATTAAGCTTGCAAAGCCTGATCTCTTAACTCTATTAAATGAGGCCAGGGTAGATTAAGTTAGTAGTTCATCTTTCTGAGGCTAGGCATTAAAAACATGGCTCTGAGGTGAATTCTTGGGTGTACGTGGCTTGGCTTAAAATCAGGATCAGGATTTAAACAGCTTCACTTGAGGTTTCTTATTTAATACACCAAGGATTTAATTAGAAAGATGGGAAATTAGAAAGAAGAGTTAAAATTGGCTCTCAGGGCATGGGATGAGTGGGGTGGGGGGGAGGAAACCAGACATCTCTTCTAAAAACAAGTACAATCTGCATGTGATGGGATGTGGGGAGCTGACAAACGGGATGGGCCACTGGACTGTGCTGTCCTGAGTGGACTTGAAATGCCTCTTGCTGCCCACAGTGCTGGCCAGGCTCAGAGGATCTCATCCTATATGGGCATCCTCAGCTTGCTGGGCATCCTTCACTAATCAGGCAGTGATGCTCCTTTCCTCAGCAGGAGGCAAACCCAAACAAACTGGGAGGTGTGATGTTTGTTAGGTCCTCAGCTGCAGATTTACTACCTTTCAACACAAGACAGGAATCTGAACTTTTGAAAATGCACCAAAGCCTAGTGGCTTCTGCCCGCTGCACTGCTCCCCAATTTTAATTCCCAAAACTGACTTGAAACATTGCCATTAACAAACAAACAAAAACCTGAAAGACAAGCCACCGTGTAGAAGTTTTGTGGCCATGTTTGGAAGCTGCTTTTTCTGAGGGTACAAACCACAAAATCAGGCAAGATCCTGTAATCAGGAGGCGCCCACCCCCCGCCCCCAAAGGCAGAAGCATTTGAGTTTCCAATAAAGCGTTATAGCAACGACCCACAAAAGTGTGTGACTGCACAGAGCCTGTTACCAGGCACTCGGGGAGAGGAGGAGGAGGAGGAGGAGGAGGAAGAGGAGGAGGAGGAACAAGGGGCACTGGCTGGCTGTTGAATACAGAAGCTGAGCAATCCAGTTTGAGATCCCTGCCTAATCTCAGTGAGCAAACCCTGCTGTAAAATGGGGATAGCCCCCTCCACAATGCCCCAGGGGGACACATCACCACCAGGCTTCTCACCCATCTTAAGGCTTACAGCATGATAAATACTTCACAACCTTTTACACAGGCAGGGATCAGAGGGGGAAAAAGGTAAAAAAAAAAAAAAAGTGGGTTAAGTAATACATCTTGGAGAATAAACAAGGCTTTGCCAGAAGCAGAATCTAAGGCTCAAATTTCCACTTCTTCACTGTGCTAGACACAACTGCCTCAATATATAAAAATTATGGGAAGTAACAGCCATTTGTTTTATGTGTTGTTAAATAATTTGGGCATTCGTGCCATTACCCTGCTCTGGTGCACTGGTGTGTCCTTCCAACACCCCACTGAAAATCACCTCATCAGGACCCCACAGCTACAGGCATTTTGATACTGTGATTTCCCCATTAGTTTTAAGGGGATAAGCAACTTACTAATGTTCCACTGTAATCCAAAAGAGTCCTGGATACAGCCATGAAATGAGACCTTGCTGTAGTAGGTACCACAGAGGGCAGAAAGTAGTTTACAGCCAGTATCATGGGGAAGTTTGGGAGAATGTGTCAAAAATCATCACCCATCCCAGTCTCACTCTTGGATTTATAATGTGCAAGATCATCAAGTGAGCATTTACAGCTCCTACTTGTGACTCAGTCTTCTGCGTTCATCTAAATGCCTGACAGAAAATACACACCTTCACCTCCCTACTACACACAAACGCTTGCACCGACTACTGCTACCAGTTTTGTTTAACTCTGCACCTATCGTGGTCATTTAGACCAAGAATGAAGTGATCACACAACATTTGTAAATCACAATGAAATATGAATCATACATATTAATCCCTCCTTTGAATCATGTTTAGATTCAGTGGAGCAGTGCTAACTGAGGCTTTAAGCAATGCGTCCATCCATAAATAACAGCATACTGCTCTTACCAGGCAAGAGCTTTCATGGTAGGGACATTCAACACACTTGTAGAAAAAAAATAGTGAGAAGCAGGTGTAGAAATTGTTGAGACAGAATTAAATACCAATTTAACTCCTTTGTAAACAAAGTTCTTCATCCTACCTATTTATGTAAAAACTTATGTGTACTGATACCTTACATTGCTTGAGGGGGAAAAGGGAAAAAAACTTGTGGCAGGTTAACAGGGGTGGGCCTTATTTATGAGAAAGTAATGAAAGTAACTGCAACAATTTAATAGCTTGGATGTTACTGGTGGGAAGAATGCTTTGCAGCATGGAAATTATGAGAAAGGTCTACAAAATCTAGTTCTGATACTGGTTATATCCTCTCTGTTGCAATTCCTTTAAATTTCCACTGCCTCCATACCCTCATATTATAAAATAATACCTTATAATCTTCCTTAAAAATTAATGTGTCTCCTCCTTAGAATTATGTAGGGTTTGCAAAACTCTGTGACAGCTGAAACGCCACCACACTCACGGCAGAGCACCAATTACTCAAGCACGTTGGGCATTTAGCTAATTTATTAAGAACTTTAGGATCTGCTTGGGCTGCACATTCCTGTGAGTCAAAAGGCTCCCAAACATTCTGATCCAAAGGAATCAATAAACTCTTGTGTGTGCTTGAGCATCCTACAAACATACATGATCTTCCTCCCTCATGGCTCGGCTCTCCCCGCCCTGGTCCATTGGGATGAGGTCTATTGATGCTATGCTCTCCACAGGTCAGCTTTTTGACCCTGAAGACAGCTAATGAGCTATTGCAGCTGACAAAGAGGCTCTCAGCTCTCAGAAACGAACCCTATGAGTCTTTTGATGCACTTGGGCAGCCACTAGTTGGGTCTGTGGGTCTTCTGAGTGCAGCTGGGGCAAACTGCATCTTCAGTTGCGTCACTGAAAATCTGAGAGCAGCAGACGTATTAATGGATCTGCCTGCATAGCCTGCCCTCCTCTGCACTTATAAACTCATAAGTTAACTTACAAGTGACTTAGAAACTCTAAAAACACAGCTGCTGTGACTCCTCTTAAACAGCTCCTCAGTCATCAGAGCCACCATCCCTCCGACAGCTTCACCAGTCCGGTGTTACCAAGACTAATTAATACAGCTAAGTCTAGCACCACCACTTCTACAGGCTAGAAGAAATAATGACATTCATGAATTTAGCAAACGAGACAGAAGTTATGATTTTAATGATCTGGGAGCCAGTCTTGAGCTATGCAAAACACACTGAGTTAGGTATTCACAAAATTGCTCCAGCGTAATTGTCGGCACGTGGATTGTTTGCAAACAGCTTGCACAAACTACTTAGCGTTAATCATTTGTTCCGTGACATAGTTAGTCATGCACTATTTCTGCTCCTTGAGTGGGTGATTGTATCCTCCTGAAGGAGAGGGTAAGAACCAGCAAAAATGAGGCGCGCCCCGGGAGTTTAACACAGACAAGTGCCTTCCACAAAACACGGGAACATCATGTCTCACTAATCTCTGCAAGACGTTTGCGTCTCTCCATCCCCATGCAAATAATCCACGATGACTCTGCAGAGTCTGGTGAACCAAAGCCTGGGGACGAGGAATTTGCATCGACTATTTCTGGCACCACGATCCTTCTCAACGCTCTGAACAAGGGGGAGTGTTGCAGAGGAGTATCTAATTCCCCCAGACAACCTGAGAGGAAGGGATGACAGATCACCGCTCCGAAGAGTTTGGCAAGAACACATAAACTGCTGTCTCTCTCTGCAGGAAACGGTGCTGCTTCAGGGAGAGAGAACCTCCAGCAAAAACAGTCACAAAAAACCACGTATATTCCCTGAAGACACAGGAATATCAGGATTTTTTTTCTTTCCGTGTTTCAGTTTTCGTTGCTTGCGTGATGTTAGCACTTGAATGCAAGTCTTGGTCAGTCTAAGATACAGAATCCTAGAATGGGATTGGAAGGGTTGGAAGGGACCTTAAGGACCATCTGATTCCAAACCCCTGCCAAGGGCAGGGACACCTTCCACTAGACCAGGTTGCTACAAGCCCCATCCTGCCTGGCCTTGAACACTTCCAGGGATGGGGAATGTATTGCAGTTATTACAGCAATGTGCAGAATTATACTTCCACACACTTCAGTGACCTGAGATGGAACTAAAGGAGGTGAAAAACTATAAGCTGAATTGAATTTTGTTGCAATAAAGCTTTGATACCCCAGAAGTGCTCCGTGAGGTACCTAGCAAACTGGAGTGAAACAGTCAGCCAGTAGTGAGAATAAAAGCAACAAAGGGAGACTCAGAGAAACCAGGATCTTCTGTTAAATGTTTACTTGTCTCTTCTGGAAGGTAAGCAACCTCTGGAGAGGCCTCTTCAAGTGACTGAGGATTTTATGCACATGTGAGCATAATGATGACACATGTGTGGACTGCAAAATGAGGGCAGGGGTGGCCAGGCAAAGAGGTGTGAGGACCAAAACTCATGAAAAGTAGGGATGCCACAGCACCACACAATATTTTCAGTGGCAGCCACATCATTGTCACGTTGGGCAGTCATTATTTACAGACAGGGAACGTGCCATGGGTAATTCTGACATTCTCTGGCAACTTTTAATCCTCCAGAGGAGACTTCTGACAAAGCACAGAAATACATCTGGACTTCTTCATGCCTGGACTGGTAGACCAGCAGCTATTCCAGTACTCAGCCCACTGTATTTTCCTGTGGTTTTAACTGTATTGAAGAGGACTGAATTTCCCATTTGAGTCCCCTGTTCAGTGGTCAGACTGCAGACTCATTTCTCCTGCTCTTACTGACAATAATAAGCCATTTTGCTGCTTATTATTCTCCAATAAAATTGTAATAATTTTGTATGACTCTCGGAAGACATGCATTTGCTATCACAGGGCTGGCATAATATGGATCCACAAAAAGATGAATTGTCTGAATTATTCTCGATCATAGTTAGTGAATGGCTTTCTACAGGTTTTTGAACAAAGTGGGAAAGGTCTGGTGAAAATAACTAAAATTCAGGGAAAATTAAAGGTTAGAGTTGACAGAAGTCTAAAGTTTGCTTACGAATATATTTTTAGTATCACAGCAACAAACCACAGATCCTATTGGACTAGTTCGTCATTCAAAGCAAAACAATACTACACTTAAATGAAGTCTGAATACATTTTTTTTGGTTTTTTTAAATGATGTCAATTGCATCAGAAACAGCACACAGGCACTCACACAACTGAAAAGATTCGCTTCAGCTGTTCTTGTTCTCCTCAATATGAACATTCTCCCCTTTTCATGAACATTTCAGTAATGAAATTACACTAGGACAAATGCTCATAGAAAATGCACAGCAAAACCAAACCCTTGGAATATTTGTTAGTTCCAGATTTCACTTATATCTCCAATTCCTGTATTTGTTGGACTGGGGAAAAAAAAAATCATGGGCTTGGTTAAACAACCAAAACTGTATCTCAAATTGGTCCTTACTCAAAGCCAGTGAAGTAAAGGAAGCACTCTCATAGATGTTTTGGAAGGCTCTGGGATGCTGCCATTCCTTTGTTCTGGCTTGTTCCAGAAATTTCAGGTGATTTTCAGGCAGGAAAAAAAAAATGTCTGTGATTATCAGATGTATTATTCACTGTGAATTCTCACTTCATTTTCCTCTTAAAGTGCAGCTCTGGGGAGGAATACAAGGGCAGCATGAGCTGGGCAGCAAGCTCCCATTCCCTGTCAAACAGAGCATCTCTCTTCTGCTAATCATGCGGCACTGCTGCATCCCACCACAGGTCTAAATTTGCCACTTATAAACCTGTAAGGGTTGTGAACACCCCAGGAGGACATCGTGGCACAGCTCACTTCCACATAACTGCATGTTACATATTTATATGCACTGTCAAAATGGTGGGAAGATACGAAACTGTGTTTCACTGGAATCTAGCAGGCTGAGCTATTTATAAATAAGTGCCTTATTTTTGGTGCTCTTCAGTGCAGATGAACAGTGAGTGATGAGCAATTTATGTTGCTGATCATTTGTATCACAATAGAGCCTTTGCAGTCTTTTTCTGCAGTTTATAGACTCTGTAAGTTCAGGATCTGTAGTACCCTACAGGGGAAGACAGGACCTCAGAACAAAGACCAATGGGCAAGATAAAGAAAGGATGGAATGAGCATGCCACACTGAAAATGGAAGAGTAGATAGAAAACAGAGCATCTGAAAAAATATTTGAGCTTTCCTGGGGATTCTGGGCATCAATATCCAAAACAGACCCACCACCCATCTCTCTCTCTTAAAACAAACTCTCAGTGTGAAGGAATCCTTTCCCAAGGGTATTCCCACACTAAGGGATTTTCCATTTAAACAACTGAAGATAACATTAAACAAAATATGGCATAGTGAACATGAAATAAAAGTCATTAGAAGGATGACACGCTCTGAAGAAATCTTAGGGGTATAACTGGAGTGAAAAAGCAAGTTTTAATTAACAAGCTTGTAAGCACCCTGTACAATGTAAATAATTCATGTGTATAAAAAGATGATCATAAGGATGACTGAATAATCATCATTTTGGCTTCCCCGTGTTGACTGCTGATGCAAGATTCCTGATCAGATGCCACAGGAGTATTGTTAACCATACCAGCCTATCCAGGCTATTTCTATACTGATAGATTGTGATGGGAACATTTAAAGAGGTGATTAATAGGTGTTTTTTCTCTCCCCAGAATCTCTGAGGAAGAAACACTGATGTTTCCCATCTTTTACCATTCCCTGGTCATGAGCTCTGCAGCAGACACTTTCACAGATCCTAGAATCACAGAATGATTTGGGTGGGGCATGACCTTAAAGGCCATCCCATCCCAACCCCCTGCCATGGGCAGGTACACCTTCCGCCAGACCAGGTTGCTCAGAGCTCCATCCAAACCTGGCCTTCAACACTTCAAGGTATAGAAGATGAGACATCTGAAATTTTCATGCCTCAATGCTTAAACAAAAAATACCAATGCTTTTTGCTTTAATCATTTGCCTATGTTTGCCTCAAGGCTGTCAGTGGGTATCTATTTGTCCCCTCAGAGCTCTATAGTTTATCACCTATCACACACAAAATTTAAGCAGAGGAAATCCAGGCACATAAACCCTTCACCTTGTTGCCCTTCCAAGGTAGGGATAAAATCAGCACTATGGTATTAGCATAGTAAATATGTGCTAAAACAATGTAAATCACAGGGAAAACACTTTCAGTACACTCTCAAAGGAGGGCAGCTCCAAATAAAGGTCAGATCTGTTTTTCTCACTTTTGATACTCTTACACTGAGTACAGAAAATTCTTAAAAACAACTGCTGTCCTACAGAAAGCAGTTACATATGAGTGAGTCTTACACACTCAGAAAGTGATAAATAATTATGCTTTCACCTAAAATAGCACCGGAAAATTATCAAACTGTGAACTCAATGATACCGACTTTTCATCTGATTTGCAAAATAAAAAGTTCTTTTTAAGCCAGTTTGAGTGAGTACGCTGTTAAAAGAGTGTAATGCAACTGCTTTATCAGTAGCATCATTGAGAGAGGCCTGGAGCATAATTCAGCTGCTCTTTCTGGTTATTATTTGCTATGTCTAATAGTTCTTTCTTTGCAACAAATGCAAAACATAATTTTTAAAATCTCAGTTGATGCTTGAAGATCTATCTTGTCTTTTAACTCTGTCTTAAGTTAGAAAGTCTTGTAAAATGTCGTATGAACAGCATGGGCAATCATTTCCTTCACAGTCTTAAAGAAGCTGGAAGTGGGATAGCATGCCTTCAGGGAAATACTAAGAGTTTAAAATATGCCTGTGCAGCACATTCATAGATTTTTACAATCCATTTCAAATACTTTCCACATTGTAAAACAGGCTTTGGAAACTATCATCACAGATGAAAGCTGCTGAAGAAAGAGTAATGAAAATGCCGTAGAAAGAAAAGGAAAAAATGGTACCTGCTTCTTCTGAGCCCCCCAACATTTGATTTTTCCTGTGCAATAATAATAATCGAATGATCACAGTAGTTTCCCCATTTACTGTGGCTTAGTGTCAGCTGAGGGTGCACCTGTGCCCACCTCCACTCCCCCACCCCTCCATCTGCAGCCTGCAGCCACCCAGGCCAAAACATTTCAGATAAAAGTTAATTATCCAGCACTAACACTGCACACCAGACCTTTCCAAACTGCTGCCAACTGGAAACCTTCCCGTCGGCTTCTGAGGGCTCTCCCAGCTCACCATTCCTGCAGCAGGGAGCATCTGAGAGGTTCAGCATCATCTCCCCACTCACTGATAAGCTGCTGATAGCTCGCAGAGGCACAGGGGTGGCTGCCTGGGGTGCATGGGGGTGGCACCTGCTCTCTGCTTGTACCAACAGGGTATTTCTGTGCTCCAGGGATGCAAGATGCTCATCAGTGGCTGTATGGACCTGCACTGTGGGGAAATGACACACAGAGCTCAGGCATGAGTGGCAAACATCAAGCCTGAACAGGGAGATGCTCTGGAACCCTGTCTGCAGCCAAATCCAAGTCTCAAGGCCAGCTGCACGCAAAATTTGGTTGCAATGCCCCACAAAGGCAGCGTGTAATGTAACAATGACTGTGGTATGCCTGTCTCAGCTCTTCAAGGAGCTGTCCATGATTACCAAGAGCAATGTTGTCAGCTTGCTGTGACAGCTGCGAAGCACTTGGGGCCAGGCTGAGAACTTCTGAGTCACACTGATGAGGAGCCCCTTGAACAAGCAGCTTTGCTTGAGTGTGACTCCCTTAATAAATGAATCATCTATCAGTGCTGCCTACTCAAGCTTAAATCCTTCTCCCAGTTCTCCTGCTACTTCCACCATCTGCACATCCTTTCCCTGTGGTGGTGAGAACCAATCTGGCTGATTGACAGGGTTTTGGGGAAAATGTGGAGTCTTTCAGGGCCAGCCTAGAAGTAAAGAACAGTTGCTAATGTCCAAAGCTCCAATTCTAAAGTCCCCGAACCTGCTCCCATTTATTAGGAAATCCCTTCTGGGTACCTACTAGTATGATGCTACATGCATCCCAGTAACCTGGTGCTCTGAAATCCTAACCAGAAGATGTCTGACCCTGGGTCCCAGAGCATCACGAGGTACTCTGACCATAATTCTCAGCATCAAGTTTGAAAAAAGGCTCCCATTAATCACACCCAACCACACCAAGGCCTCACACCCTTTGCAAGACGTCCCTCTGGCAACAGCAATAAACTACTATCTACCTTTGACATAACTCCTGTTCCCATCACTGCTTCCTAGAGGCTAGCCTCATTAGTTTCCTGGGAAGTCTGCAGGGAAGACAGTGCATTTGGGGGGGCAAAATGCTTTCCTGGGCAAGCATTACTCACTAGAAGTAACTGTCCTTGGCCAGGGATCAAGACACCCTTGTGAATTCAAACCTGGTTCAGGCAAGCCATTCTTCCCTGTGCTTGGTGATCCCAGCTCTTTGTCCAGTGCTTTCCTGCAAAAATTCAGTTCCCTTGTTTCGTGCTACTAGAACCACAAAAAGTAAAGAGATAGGGAAGGGCACCTCTTCTTCCTCCTCTCAGTTCAGCTTATTTTCTTCTTCTCTCCCCCTGCGTCACTGACATGTGATGTTTCCAGTTTTCTTGCTTCCTTTTCTTGTTTTCTTCCTCCTCTTTTCTCTGGATGCTTTCAGCTCTTCAGAACAAACTCTGCAATGCACAGCTATTTGTATTGCAGTGAGATCTGGTGCACTCTCTCATTCAATAAAATTGAGAAGACAACCCTTCCACTCTTTAAAAGCCTTTCAGTGAGACCTACGGAAACATGGGTTTGTAGGCTGAGTCTTTGCTGGAAGGCAGGTTTAGGTTATTAAAAGAAACTGCTTTTTCCAGTTTTCTGCTGATTACAATAAATATATAAATTCTAGCCATGTTATGCCTGGTTTTCTTTCATATTTAAGAATTACTTGGAAATCCAGAGAGGGAAATAATAGAACACAAGATAAACAGTTTATTTCAGGGCTTAAAATTGTAACTAGATCCAGCACAGCCTAAAGTCCTAACACTGTGTGTTTCCAGTATTTCATTGGTTTAAACAGTAAACAATTTATCAAATATAGCCCAAATGAGAACTTTTGTAAGTAGTCTTTAAATTTAATCACGAGCAATAAACTGAATAACATATCACAAGATCCTTTGTTGCTTTCCAGTTTCTATAGCTCTACTTCCATTTTTGTGGAAACACAGGGTACTTTCTCTGGCTTTCATAGACCAGTTCCTGGGGGAAATTAAATTGAACACTCCAACTTTTCTTTGTTAACAATCTGTTCAGTACAGTAACTTATGTACTCATATAGAATCTGACAGCAGGTTGTCTTTAAATTTGTCTATTCTAGGCCAAATTATAATTTTTTACTTAGTGGAGTTAGACAAGTATTCTTTGATGTTTCTTCTTATAATGCCTGTCCTTCAGCAAAGTAATAATCAATGATTTAACGCTGTCATGTTTTAATCACTCATCACTGACAGGAGTTTGTGCAGTGTGTTATGAAAGACCTAGCAGCGAGGAAGACATTGTTTTGTGAACAACCAGAATAGAAAAAAAAAGCGCCAAACCCAAAATAAACATCAATGTGTGGTACTGAATTTGATATTAACTCAGCTTTTCTGCATCAGAGAATCAGCATGGGATGAGGAATGAGAAAATCTTGTTACTGGCCAGCTCTGAATGAGCACTATCCCAGCAGGGTTCTGGTTCTTTCTGTCTCCAAGGGACTTTAAGGATCCAGAGGAGAGAACTGAAGTAAAAACATTCTCACCACTTCCCTGCACTCTGATAAGGGATTTTCTGCAGCTATGATTAACTGAATCCTCCTTAAGTTCTCTAATTCCAACAAAAGAGACTAGTTTGGGTTTTTTTTCCCCCTTTCTTTGTTCCATTCAAAGATTTTTGATAGAGGAGCTATCACTGAGGTCTCTGGCTGAAAGAGAAGCAACTGGACATTTGTTTGTACATCCTCTCAATTTCTGCCCTTGATTCTTCTCAAGGCCCCTCTTCACAAGCCCTCTTGAAGCGCACAAAAGGCCTGTGCCACACTATTTACTCAGTGTGAGGTGAGGAGGGCTGGTGACCACGGGGAAAGACTGAACACATATTCCTCATCTACACAGGAACTAGTACAAGCTTCCAGCATCTGGACTAAGACAGATTAGCAAAGACAGTTTCAATGACCAGAGCCTGCAGCCAAGCATGTGTGTTGCATTCTCTCCCTGGAAAAGGGAATTATTAAAACTGTTTTCCCCCAGCCAATCAAAACCACTTTTCTGCAAAAATTAAATTCTGGCTCCAAGAAGGACAGAAAAAAAGTGTCTCTGGGCACTTGGTTGGGCAGAAGCTTTCCCACATCTCCACCTCTTTGCTGTAATTTCCACCTGCCCTCACTGGTGCAATACATAGTCAGTGTCCTGCAGGTCAGTATGACTTCTGAGGACACTGTATTCACAGAGGTATTCCTGTCTACTTCCAAAAAGACCTATAATTCCTCACCCAGGGTGGTTTGATATATATATCTAAAAATCAGGAAGCTGTTGGGAAAAAAAAAAAAAGTTTAATTCCTTTAAAAACAAATGAAAAAATTAAATGTTTGTAGGCAGTTTCTTTTCACAGCATCTGTTCTGAGGCTGAGCTTGCTATTTCACTGGAAAATTCAGTTTAACCTGGAACTCTGATTAGGTTTATTTATTCTTTTGACCCCTTCTGAAGTCATAGCAGTAATCAGTAGCATTGCAGTTTCAGTTCCTCAAGAAACCAGGTAAAGCACAGACTGGCAGGGACTGATGATTTGCAATTACTTTATTCCATTTAGTTGCTCTGAAAAGATTCCCTTTCATGTTAACAGACATCAGAGGTGCTGATTTATCTGAAACCCACTAAAAATACTCCTTTAAATGCAGAGAACACTGCTGCAAACACGACCTCCCCTGTGTTTCTGATACTATCATCAACAAAATGGATATTTTAGGCTATTCTTCCCAGACTCTCAGCTCTGAGCTGTACTACTAGAAGCAATATCACTGTATTTATTTACAGTTCATGTTCCCTGGATCTTTTCCCTGTTCCATCCCTGGGAAAATTATTAATGATATTGGCAATCTTGGAACCAAAAAATAAAGTGCTTCTCCTGATACAAACATACATAAGGTGACAAGCCTTGCCTCAGTGGCATCAGTGCTCGTGAGCTGCTGTCTCCAAAATAATGAGCTGTCAAAGCTTCACTGCAATTTGCATTTCTGTTAGTAGTAGAGAAATGCAGTGGTTTTTTTGCTTCCTGAATGACAGTGTTAAATTGTTACTTTTGCTTACTGAGTGTGAAAATTTACTGAAATGACAGTTAAGGGGGAAGAGTAAACAGTATTTTTTCAGGTTGCAACAGCACTTGGATTTACTGTTAGTGTACATCAGTAATTAAATCACAGATATAAAATGAAAAAAGTGTGTCACATTTTACTCTGCGTAGCGTCCCCTGAAGCCAACACACTCCTGAACCTCCAGAATAAGCTGTTGCGTGTGGGAGAACAAGTGTTGTACCACACCTTGTGATGGCTGTTGTCTTGTGATTGTTAATGCCATGGGGAAAGACTCTTTGCTCTCTTTTTCTTTTTCTTTTAGCTTCAGGGTGGTAGAATTTAATGAGAAATGGATTTTCAAACATGCTTGAACAACCACAAAACTTTTGAAAACACAGTCTAGGTATCTTACATGGCTGCAGTTGCCCATCTGTGACACTGGATTTCCTCTCACGTTACACATCTGAAGTATTACTATCATCATATTGAAATGTATTTCAGTTCTGGATCTTTATCTTCCCTTTCATTCCAAGCACTGCTTTTTGCCATGTTAAGGAAGATTTGCTCAAAAGATCAATGTGCTTTTCAATTACAGTGAATATTTGCCTATTATAAACTTCTGTAATAATGTTAACATTTAGCAGCAGTACAAGACATTGCATGTGTATCTTCCTGTCTTGGTGCAGTGTGGAAAACGAGACCTTGCTAGACATTACTACCTTAAAACCACCCTAATGAAAGATTTGAATGCTGAGGAGAAGCAGTATGAGACAGCATCCAGTGAACATTGGGTTTGTTGTGTTTGCCATGGTCTTCACATGCAAACAGTGCAAAATGCTCTCCAAGGGCAAACAAGTTTTGGGTCTGCTTCTGTCCCTGCCTGGAAGAAAGATACCTGCAGGCACTCCCAAGGGCGTGCTGCAGTGGTTTTGTGGGAGGGAAGATGCTCTGTGCAAGCATCAGTAGGAGGGGTGACCCCAGGGGTGCCAATTCAGAAGCAGGGTTAGATGTCAGTCTTCTTTTCTTCTCTGAAAATCTGCATCCTGGGCCTACCAGCAAGATCTGCCTTGTCTACAATGATGCCATTTACAGCTGCCTCCTCTAAGATGGCCAGTCAGTAGAAGAGGCCAGTCTGCAGCTCCTGTAGAGACAGGAAGGTGACAGGTCTGTAGCGTGTTCATTTTGTGTCAGTGCTAGCATGGGACTGTGAGCAACACAAAATCCCTGCCTGCAACAGAGACTGCTGAGGCCAACAACTCTGGAGACTCCTGGCTCCAATATGCTGTTGAAAATCCTGCAACTCTAGGAAGTATGCAAGGAAAGGCTGCTGTAGCACTGCCTCCAGCATTAGCCTTAAAATGGTATGTATTAAGTGAAAGTATGGAAAAAACAGTGTTCAGAAATATGTCAGCCCCTCCAACACAATCTTGACGGACTAATACACTTGTATTACCTGCTGGCCTTTGAGTAAGACTGAGATTTTTATTTTTTAATCCACAGAGCCTTGAAAAATAATTTTTTTCTAGCCCAGTCCAAAGAAAAACAGAGTCTGTTCAGCACAGGTTCAGTGCCAGGTATTGGTTTCACTGCCACTGAAGACAATGGCAGTAAAGTCTACTTAAGAACAAAGTCCTGATTTGGACAGACTGATCCATTGGGCTCCCCACTGAGAACAGTTTGAAAGTTAAGCAGGACCTTTGAAGTCCATAGAAAGCAACAATGAAATCTAACCCTGTGCTGCATGTGTTGAACACATCTTGCGAACTCAGGCAGCTTTGGGTGAACTTAGACCTTTCTCTGAAATGGAAGATAAAATAATGTTAACAGCCAGAGCAGGGAAATACTGGGTTCAGGATTTGGCCCTCAGGGAGCTTCGGCTGTTGACTCCAGCACCATTGTGACTGCAGCTGCAAGCCTGGTAGATGTAACAGCAAACCTGGATGCTACTGGTGCCATCAATAACAGAATTCAGCAGCATTGATTACCCCCGAGTTTCTGCTTTAATCTAGAGAGACCTGAGTTACACGGGTTTTGTTGAGGTAGAGAAAGCTAGCTGAATTAAAGGGGCTACAAAAGAGCTGGAGAGGGGATTTTGACAAGGGAATAGAGTGACAGGACAAGGGGCAGGAGCTTCAAACTACCAGAGGGCAGGGTTAGACGGGATATTGGGAAGAAATCCTTGACTCTGAGGGTGCTGAGGCCCTGGCACAGGTTGCCCAGAGAAGCTGTGGCTGCCTCATCCCTGGAGGTGCTCAAGGCATGGCTGGACAAGGCTTGGAGCAGCCAGGTCTGGTGGAAGGTGTCCCTGCCCATGGCAGGGGGTGGAAGGAGATCATGTTTAAGGTCCCTTCTGACCCAAACCACTCTGTGATTCAGACCAGCATACAGTAGTCACATCTTCAGTTACAGACCAGGAGCTACCTAACACAGACTTTATTTTTCTACCTTTTCTGTCACAATTCAAACACACAAAAACTGAAAAAAACCCCCGAAGTCTACAGAAATTTAACAGTGATCCAGGCTGTGGTTTATATTTGCTTTTGCAAAGCAAATTCACTTGGCAATCTTTTTTTTCTGATTACACTTTGAGAGCAAAGTTGAGCTACCTCTTTTTATATAAAACAACTATTTATCCTATACTTTTAAAAGGCAGCTTGTACCATTTTACTTATAACTTCCCTCGCACAGGCCTTGCAGAATACAGCATTTTCTTCCAACCCGTTTACCTGAAGATGACTCCCGGCATCAAACACACAGTTGCAAAATACTATCGCCTCTCACCAGAATGTGTAACACTAAGTTGCCATCTTTGTATGATAGAAAGTTTAGCTCCCGATGCTACTTCTACTTGTGCCTAAGACTGTCAAACACAAAAAATTCAGTTTCTACTATTTTAGCTACACAATCAAACAAACAGGCTAGGCTGCAGTTTCCACTGCTTTAGTTAGGCAACTCGAATTAGCAGAAATCTGATCTCGTGCCAGTGTATGAACTACAGGTACAGAAAATCCTGGCACTTCAGCTCAGCTCGGTGCAAAGCCAAGTTACACTGAAAAACTTCCCTGAGAAGTGTCACCTAGTGAACAACCTGCAGTGCCCATACACGGACCACACCATTCAGATCAACAACAAACACATTCTGAAAGCCGTTTGGGGTTTTTTTAGTTTGCCTTTTTTTTTTCCCTCCCCTAACAACCTTCTCTCGATATGCAAAGCGTGTCCTGGACCCCCTCTTCTGCTCTCGGCTCTACAACTTATCGCAGTGAATGACATCGGGCTAACAACTTCTCTTGTGCCAGCGAGCTCTTGTCTGCCTTTCCACAGAGAAAATGCTTGTCCCCGGCCACCCCGGGGCTGAGACCCGGGGCTAAAGGAAAAGGGGTGCCAAAGGAGGGAGGGACCGAAGAGCGATGCCGGCGGCCCGGGGTCCGAGCCCTCCTCCCTCGGTCAGAGTCCTCCCGCCACGACCCCTGCCCAGCTCCGACGCCCGTCCCCCGACCCTTCCCCGCAGGGTCCCCGGGGCGCTGCCCTGCCCGCCGCTTTGCCCCCGTGCCCCCTGCGCCTTACCAGGCTCCGCCGGGGGAACTCGCCCAGCACGATGCTGACCACCGGGATGCGCAGCGCCGCCGAGATGAAGTCCAGCTCCAGCATCTCCCCACGGCTCTGCGGGAAGGCGAGGATGGCGGAGACCCCCTGCACCACCACGGTGTGGCAGAGACTCTGCAGGAAGGAGACGGGGTCGTTGCTCCAGGAGGCGCTGGCTGAAGAGAAGGGGAAGAGGGGCAGGTCGCCCAGCCCCGCCTCGATCGCCATCACCACCTCCAGGGACAGGTTGTAGGGCAGCAGCCCGGGCACGCCGTTCAGGTTGGCCACGGCCAGCAGCAGCGCGTCCCGCGGCGAGGGGGGCGGCCGCCGCTGTCCCCCGCCGCCCCCCGCCCGCCG